>JAODAL010004439.1:0-156868 GCA_025379985.1 Phyllomedusa bahiana | reverse complement strand
TACAAATTTTTCAGGTAATTACTAACACTGCCTTCACACGATTTGGGCAGGGCATTCCTTTTTTATATCCCCCTTTAGTTGATTAGTAACGTTTTTTAAGATGGTAACTACCTATCTTTCCAATGCGGGGAATGCGCGTGGCGTCTGCAGCCCCTTCCCCCTCAGTGAGAGAGTGTACAGTAATTAAGTTTGGGTCATACCCGGTTTCGTGGCGGGTCAGAATCCTATGGTAACGACTCTCGAACTCCCTGGGGGGCTGCCAGGCGCGTTGAAATTTCCCGGCCCTACTCTCGTTCTACGATGGTGAGTTTAAATCTTATTTCTTGTGGGTATATATACTGGGCTGGTTTTTTCCTCCTTTACTATTTGCCATCATCCTACATCCATTTTGGACACCCTCTTTAACTCTAACCCAATTCCCCTTTCAAAATCACAGACCCGCCCTGTTTTCAATCTGCGGTATTAGTGGGGACGTAAGCTTTTTGATATATACATATATCATATCAATGATTATTTTTTATTGGTTGACATATTTATTTTTCCCTGATGAACCCCATTTTTTGTGGAAAACGCGTTGGATTATTTTGTATGTATTGTCATAGGGTATGTTTTTTACTATATGTACTGAAACCCTTTGTTGTATTAGTCACCCCTTTTGTATAGTAATGTGTTTGTTTTGTTTTTGTTGTCCTTATATCACTTTATATTATTTAGTATTTGGGATTTTTTATTTTTAAATAGGGGGTGGTTCCGGTCGGGGCCCCCCTTTTTCGGGGCAATTCTCCGCATTTTTTTTATAGTACATTTTTATTGATAATTTTAAAATTATTTTTTTTTTAATATATCTTTACCCATAGGCTTTCGTTATCTCAAAAGTTTGTTTCTTTGATGTAATTTTTGAAGCCGGGCATTTCTTTTGGGATTTCTCCTGCCCCTTTTTATTTGTGGGATTTCGTGGTTTGGTATGAATTTTAAATGTTTTTTTTATGTGAAATTTTTTTCCATATCTGTACACAAGATAAAAAATGCCAAATTTAAATTGCCTGTTTATGAAGAGCAAAAACCATGACCTGCCGTTCACTGCTGGAGATCCCAGCACTTTTCTAATCCACAATTTATTCATTCTCAATAAGTCACTTTCTTTTAGATATACTTCTTGTAATAGTGAAAAGTCTCCTTTCAATTTCTTTAGGTGTCCTAATATTATCAACCATTCACGTAGAGATCACAACCTCTTAGTGCATGTAAAATTTTTATGGTGATTTGAGGGTTGTAATTTTTAGGTTTAAATTTTGGGGCCAAGCAAAGTTAAAAAAAAATCCATTGAAGCCTCTGTTTATTCCACTATTTCTTAGTAAGAAAGAATAAAAGTTTTTTTTCCATGTTCAAAGCTTTGAGAAATCACAGATGTTAAAGAGTACAGGCAGTATATGGCATACGGATTGAAAATGGTACATATGGAAAGTAACAAGCAACTTGATCTGAAATTTAACTAAAACTTTAGAGATACTAAGGATCACACATAAGGTTCATAAAAGGGTGAAATGTATCACAAATAGAGAAGACATCTTAGGAATAAAGAGGTTTTGACACCTGGCAAAATCCCTTTTGAGGCTAGCTCATAGCTTGCTAAGAGCCAGCCTTAGAAAACAGGGAGATGCTGGTGCTTGTACAGCTCTCCCACATTCATGTCTTTATTGGTTAATGATTATTGGATCTGAGGAAGTGTTTATATAGTAAGAAATGGGTAGTCCCTCCTGTCTTTATGTTACAATAAATTATCCAGTTTTATGTAATAAACCCAGTCTAGCACCTCTCTTTTTACTCACACTTTAATTAATTGGTGAAATAACCTACTAATTCATATCTTTGGGAGTTCTGTACATAGCAGAGCACACTTGTTTTGCTATATTCAGAACCCCTGTAGAAATGAACGGGGAGAATTGCGCAAGCACCACCATTTCCCCTGTTCTCTAAATAGTGGCTCTTAGCAAGATACACGCTAGCTTCAAAAAGAATTTTGCAAGATAGCAAAACCTCTTCAATTCTTTCTCGATAAGAAATCGTGGAGTATTTGTGATAATAAGCACAAAAAAGTGAGGCCCACAAAGTATTCTAGTCTGACAGAATTGTATGATTGTAATGCTTTAGATTTGAGCTTTCCATTGATAAATATGTGGAAAAGGGAGGAGCTCTATGGTGACTGTTTTTTAGCTTTGCCATTAGCTGTGAAATTATACATTTCAAAATGTTAAATTCCTCAATAAAAAATTTATAACTTTTTTGTGATCTCCACTTGAATGGTTTATAATATTAAGATACCTAAAGAAATTGAAAGAGGCTTGGCACTTTAACTTAGCAAGCTCGTGCTATTCACAAAAGGGATTTTGTCAAATGGCAAAACCCCCTTATATAAAGGATTATACAAACACCCTATTTAGAGGAGGAAAACAAAATAAAGCATAGTGTTTCTCTTGACTGCCCCGACAAGCCTCTCCCTTTATGTCACTGATGTCTGTAAGAGATATATTATTATTCTCCCTCCTTTCTGATCATTACATTTCTTTCTTTTACATAATAATAATAATAATAATAATAATAATAATAATAATAATAAAATATTATTTTCTTTTTATAGCGCCACATATTCCGCAGCACTTTAAAAAATTCAAGGGTAAACATACAGTCATTACACATTAAAAGTACTTACAAATGAGACACAAGGTGTGAGGGCCCTGCTCGTGAGAGCTTACAATTTACATTGAAAATATCTCCTTCATATAAGACATTATTGTTTCAGCTATTTCAAGATCCCCAGAAATACTTTCTCCCAACCCACTGGAGCACATTTATTAAGATGGACATTCCATATGTCAGTTTTAAAAGGGTTGTCTCACCATGTTGCTTTACAGAGCCACAGCCAGCTTCAGTCTTCCACTTCATGGTAAGGCTGTGGGCAGATCTACAGCGGTGATTGGCATATCAGCTCTGCTATAAGACTGGAGATATGCAGGGAGTGACTCACCATGGTTGAACGGCTTCTCAGAGCAAAAAGAGATGAGAGAGCAGAGAGAGAAAAAAAATTATGTATATTATGTGACGGCCGGAGTAGTGGATTCGCTGGACCACCACAATCGGTGGTAACAGCCACGCCAGGGAGCGGAGTCTAAGTCGGACCCGATTTTCACCAGAGCCCGCCGCAAAGCGGATGGATTTGTGCGGCGGAGACCTACCAGGTCGATACCCCTGACCAGGGGCGTCGCTAGGCTGTTTAATTCGGGGCTCGGGCCCCGAATAAAACACCCTGTGCCCCGAGTCAACCCGGGGGCCAGGCCTCTGCCGCTGGGCCTGGAGCACCGACTGGGCCCTTCAGCTGAGTGTGCGTCCGCTGGACGCACACAACAGCTGAGGGCTTCTGTGGGGCAGAGAGCGAGGCCCCCCTGCCCCGCAGACAGGGGTCGGACCGCAGGTCCCACACAGCGGGGCCGCGTGTCCTCACAAACGCAAGGACCCGCTCGCGGCCCCGGGGGCCTAGCCGGGCGCGTCGCGATGATGTGATGTCATCGCGACGCTGCTGTCCTCGGGCGCACAGCGCGTTCATAGGCCCGTGCGCCCGAGGACTGCCGGAGGAGCGCGGCTGAAGGGGACGGGGGCGCGCTCCCCGGGGGGAGTTAAGGGGATTTATTAATGTTTTTTTTTTTTTAAAAACGCGTTTACCTGCCTCAGTCCCCCCTAAACGCCTGGGGCCCCTAAAATGCCTCCCCTTTTGCCCCTATATACCTGCCTTTGCCCCCCATACCCTGCCTGTGCCCCTATAATCCTTTGCCGGGTGCACCTATATGCCTCCTGGGGCCCCCAAAACCCCCCTTTTGGGGGCCCCCCCCCCCCTTTACCCCTGCCTTTTGGCCCCCATATCCCTCTTGGCCCCTACAATGCCTGTTTTGCCCCTATATCCCCGCCGTGGCCCCCATATCCCTCCCTTTGGG
The DNA here is from genome assembly GCA_025379985.1 of Phyllomedusa bahiana. Lineage (NCBI taxonomy): Eukaryota > Metazoa > Chordata > Amphibia > Anura > Hylidae > Phyllomedusa > Phyllomedusa bahiana. The sequence goes on along the minus strand of JAODAL010004439.1, from coordinate 152,882 downwards.
GCCCCCATATCCCTGCCTGTGGCCCCCATAAGCTCCGTCCCCCCTAAATCCCTCCCTGTGGCCACCATATACTCCCTGTGGCCCCCTTTACCCCCTGCCTGGGGCCCCCATATCCCTGCCTTGGCCCCCATATGCTCCCTGGGGCCCCTCCATATCCCTCCCCGGGTGGCCTCCAAAATTCCCCTGCCGGGGCCCCTAAAATCCTCCCTTTTTCCCCCCCATATACTCCCCGGGGGCCCCCAAAACCCCGTCTGGCCCCTATAATGCCTGCCTGGGCCCCCCATATCCCTGCCTTTTGGCCCCCATATCCCCTCTGTGGCCCCCCATATCTGCCTGTGCCCTAAAAACCCTGCCTGTGGCCCCCATACCCTTTGCCGGTGGCCCCCAAAAACCCCCTCCCTTTTTGGGCCCCCTTTATGCCTGCCTGTGGCCCCCCCATACCCTGCCTTTTGGCCACCAAAACGCCCTGCCTGGGGCCACCATATGCTCCCTGTGCACCTAAAAAACCCTGCCCTGTGGCCCCCCATAAATTTCCGGGTCCCTATATACCGGCCTTTGGGGCCCCCCCATATACCCCCCTGTGTCCCTATAAACCCACCCTTTTGGGGCCCCATATACTGCCCCAATTGCCCCCATATACTGCCTTTTTTGACCCAAATTTTCTGCCCCCCTTTCCCCCAAAAACCCCCTTGGGGGCCCCTAAAATACTGCCCATTTCCCCCCGGTTTTTAACTGCCTGGGGCCCCCATATACTGCCTGCGTGCCCCTTTTTACTTGCCTGGGGCCCCATATACTGCCTGTGCCCCCAATATATCCCTTTTGGGCCCCTATATCCCCTTCCGGGGCCCCTAAAAAACCTCCCCTTTGGCCCTATATATCTCCCCGGGTGGCCCCATATATCTGCCTGGGCCCCTATACTGTTTTCAGGGGCCCCTATATACCTAACTGAGGGACTGCTTTTAACCAAATAATTAAGGATTTTCGGGAAAGGGTAGGATTCTAAGATATTTGTTCCAAATCCTCAGGGACGAGTCTTGGCCGGGAGCAATCAGCTTTAAAGGTTTGGGGAACCGGAGGGAGAAAAAAAGGGGAAAGTGAAAGACGCTGATCAGGGAAAAAAACGTCTCCGGTGAGTCCCCCTAAATGGGAAATGCAGTGTAAACACTTATATGTCTGCAGAGTTTTACATACAAAAAAATAACTACCCTATCGGTCCCTTTTATGGGGGAAAATATGTCTCAAGGGCCTGTTTGCAGGGGAAAAGCACTTTTGGGGGTTGCGTTCGGGCAGGGTCTGGCAGATTTTGAGCCTTTTAAATAGTTTAAAAATTTGGGGCTTGGTTTTTTAGGAGGGTTTTTGTAACAATCACCCTTTTCTGGTTTTAATTTGCTCCATGGGGTTTGGGGGGATGTTTTGGTGACTGTTTGGGGTATTGTCATATGAAGGTTTAGAAGTTTTGAAAAAGTAAATTTGGCAATTTGGGGATTTTTACTGGGACAGTGGGCGCGAGGGGGATGGACGGGATCTGTGTGGGATTGCAGAAAATTAGTGACAGGAAAAAAGGTTTTTTTCTGTAAAAAAAAATCCCCGTTCCCAAAAGAGGGCCCCGAAAAAGGGCGTGTGAACCCACCCCAAACCCCGAAAAAAACAAAGGCCCGAGCCCCGGATGTTTTAGGACCCTAAACAACGCCCCTTTGGGGCCCCCGAAGCAACTTTCCCCGTGGGGCAGCCAGGGCACGAGGTACCAAAACGTATTCCCGAAACCGTAAATTTGTGGACTGGGGGGGGCAGGTCAGGGCAGGCAACGAAGGTTTCAAGACGAAAACCGGCAAAAGGGGCGGAAAACCCCTGCAAAAACGGGTAATACTCAGAAAAGCTTTCTCTAAGGGGGTCGGAAGCAACAAAGCCAGCAGGGGGAAATTTAAAGTGGACCAAAACCCCTATATAGGGTCCCGCGCCCGGGGAATGAACCAATTACCCCGGGGCGCTGGGCCCCCCTTTAAAATTTTCATCACGAGGGGGCGCCCTAGGGGGCCCCCTGGCAGAGGGAGAAAACGGAACAAAGCCTGGTTAGGTAGTTTAAAAGGGGCGAGTCGGGTAGCGCCACTGGCCACGGGATGGGCTGCGGCCTGCCCGGGGCCGTCGTAATTAAATGGGAGATATAAAATCTTTAAACTCCTTTACCAAGGCAAAAATCAAAACACAATATAAAATTTGGGAAAATTTTTCAAACCCCCTTTTCCCTACATGTTAAAAGCTAAAAAATGTGGTGAGAAAACCCCTTTCAATACAGGTCTACTGGAGAAAGATGTACCCAATTTATTATGGGGTACATGGCTCTAAAAAATGTTTTGAGAAGAGTAAAAAATAAGAAATCTTAGGACAAATATGGCATGCACCAATATGTTTGATTTTTTTGTACCATTTTAATGTACATAAAATATTTATACTTATTTATTGGATAAATTAATAATGATTGGGCAACATCTGACTGGACACCATTTTAAAAATTTGCGGTTTTTTTGACCGACTGGGAAACTGTGATTATTCAATTAAACAGGTTTTTTACCAAATTGGTTTTCCCCTTGGGTTTTTGTAGGGAGTCCAATTATAAAGCAAATTTGGTTTTTTACTTGATCCCGTTTTTCCAGATTGTCTGGGCTTGTCCAAATTTCCTGCTGATTTGTTTTTTTGCATCCTGGGTATTGTGTTTAAACCCCCCCCCCCCCTATTTTCCCTCTACCAGGCTTAAAATTCCCTCCAGCTCAAATGTTTTTTGTAAATTCTTTCCCACCTGTTTGTTGTTGTGTGTCCTGAAATTAGTAGTCTCCACTGACAGCTTGTTATGTGGTGCCAGTGATTTGGCTACCTCTGTGGCCCCTGACTGTTTCCAAATGTATAGCTCTAGGGAAATAATTTTATCAATTTCCCTTTCCTCTATGTCTAGCTGTGAGACAAGTGGTTTTAAGAAGTATTTGCGCTTTTGGGTAATTTTTTTGTGGTTCGGTGTAATCTTGGCTGGCAGTGCCAGCCCAAACCCCCTTAATAAATTAAGGTAAAGGAAAAGTCAAGGGCACACCCCTTTGATTATTTATAATGGTACAGTACATGAGACATCAAGTTGAAGGGCAGTCATCCCAGAATATTTTTTTTCTCTTTGTGCTGCGGGTCTAGTAATTTAGGGATTTTTAGACACAAACCCCCCTCCACGCCAGGGGAGACTGAAGAGTTCGGGAGTGGTTTTTCCCCACTAGTGCCAGGTAAAAAAAAACCTTCATATATTCTCTATCCTCCCATTTCCCTGGCATGCCAAAAATTAAAAATGAATATGCTTTTTTAAAACACGATCAATTTTTTTAGGGGGCCCTTTCATTCAAAAATAAATTTTTTTAAAAAAATTTGTTTTTTTTTAAAAAGAAAATAAAACCCCTTTCCTTTCCTCTTTCCCCCACCACTGTTCCAGTTCTGCCAGAGCTCATCCCTCCATCCCACAATGATGATGTCAAGTTCCTGGATCACCAGACCCGGACTGCCAATCTGTGGCTGCGCGAACCGGTGGCACAGCAAAAGGGGCTGCAGCAGTCGCACTTGCCTCACCACACAGCTGCATCATTGGGTCACATAGACCCAGCGATAAAGTGCTGCGGCCTGCACAGTTCAGTCAGAACAGCCGGAATCTTCAGCCCATTGGAGGCTGTGTTGAATGAGGCGAGATGTAATTATGTCATTGCGTCACCTGCTCCACAGCCTGTACTAGGATATAAGCCTATGAATAGGCTTATGCCCTAGAAGATGCCGGAAGTGTTGTCCCGGAGTAGGTATCGTGAGGACGTCCCACTGCCCACTCTGGATTTAGAGAAGAATGAGGAAATGTTTTGTTTTTTTAAATAGGGGCCCCTGCCTAGCTACCTGGCTAGGCCCTGTCCACCTACCTAACTACAACCCCCCCTATATCTACTTACTGGCGGGGGCTATGTACCTACCTACGTACTGGTGGGACCTTATATACCTGCCTATTGTAGGAGGCCTATATACTTATGTATCTACTGTAGGACATGTATAGCTACCTAATGGGGGCCTACCTATGTACTGGCCTCTTATCTGACTTTTTTAATTTCTAATTTTTAGGGTCTAACATACCTAAAAGGAGCATTTACATATCTGCCTGCTTAAGTTGGGGGGCTGCTTGCTATATGGGGTGTGGACCTACTTACTGGTGGCACAAATGGGGGCCCTATAATCGGCTGAAGTCACTTTTGCTGTTTGGGGTTCAATGATTATGTGGGGAACCAAAGGAGCACCATTACTATTTGGGATGCTATGAAAGGGGAGTTTGTACAGAGGTTGAAATTGATAGGGAAGTGCTGGAAAAGGGAGAGTCTAAGGGTATGTTTATACGGCTTATTTGAACGCTATTTTTCGGAACATTTCCTTGTCCAAAACAGCGTCCAAAATGCCTCCAAAACGCCCCCAGTTCATTTAATTGATTCCTATGTAAAACAGCATTGTAGTTCACACACAACCAGGTTTACGAGTTTATTTGGAAGTGCTGAAAAAGAAGTGTCTTGTCAATTCTTGAAGCGTGTTTTAGGTGCATTTCTCAGCACGTTTTTTGACGCGTTTGTTAGAGCATTTTTCGGCAAATTTTTGACCTGGCTATTAATTTCTATGGGTGAGAACAGTGTTAAAAACATGCCGAGAAATGCCTCTAAAACCTCTTTTGAAGAAGCGTGTTTCAGGCAAGGTTTTGATGCTGTTTTGTGAGCGGAAAAGCTCTGAAAACTGCTTCGAAAACAGTGTTCAAATAAGCCATGTGAACATACCCTAAGATATTTGTGTGGTAATTCTATAGGAACGAGTAGTGGCTGCGAGAAGATGTGATTGCATTCTGGGCCAGATGCAGAAAAAAATAAAAGAGAACGACTCATCAGTGAGGGCATCATGGAGGTTTAGGCCAGGTGGAGAAGAAAATGTGAAAAGAATAACTCCTATCAGAGTTAACATCTCCTATGAGTCCCTGATGTCAGGGGTTATTTTGTTTCTGTGGTGGATCAGTGCTGTATTCACTGTTATGTGTAATGTATTGGAAAACCCCTTTAAGAGATTGTAGAAGATACAGATGTGTGTATGTTCTGGGACAGCTAAGCTTTATCATCAGGCACTTAAAGAGAACCTGTGACAATGAATATGGCGTCTGATCTGCCAACATCATGTTACAAAGCAGGAAATGCTGAGAATATTGATACATAGGGCCACATGTATGAAAACTGTCTAAGCCTAAAATTTACTTTGTTGCCCATAGCAACCAATTAGAGGGACCCTCTCATTTTTCCAAAGCACTTTATAAATGAAAGGGGCGCTCTGATTGGTTGCTATGGGCAACAAAGTAAATTTTAGGCTTAGACAGTTTTCATACATGTGGCCCATAGTTTTGTGAAAGAAGCTTCAGTGTAACTTATACTTTATTTATTTAAATCTGCGCTTATTCTTAGTGGGTGGTACTTATCAGGACTGGGACATAGGCGTAACTTCAAGCTCTTGGGCCCTAGTGCAAAAAGTGAAATGGAACCCCCCAATTTCCATGTGCCATTTACAATACTGATGTCTTCTCATGTGACAGAAGGGCTTTTGCACCTCCTCAGGCTGCAGGGCCCAGTAGTAACTGCTACTGCTGCACCCTTTATAGCTACGTACCTGGGACAAGGTATTCTGGGGCCCTAGGTAAATAAGGCACATAGCGCCTTCCAATTGAAAATTTAGCCCACTCCATGCTTTCTTGTGCCCCTTTTCTGCCTGGGATGGAGTGGCTCCCTAGGCAGTTGCCTACCTTTGCCTACCCTGGAAATGAAATGATGTCGCACACCTGGAAATATAGGAATGTTCACGGGGTGCTTGTGGAAGGGATATCCAATACCATAGACCATAAATCAACGAAAGATCCACAGCACACCTCAACAATGCAATAAGTGATAGTGATTTTATTTCAAACGTGCAAGAAGACAGATCTCCAGAGTATTTTTAAACAGCAGTTGATTATGTATATATAATTCAGACGTAATTATTTTTTAACAGCTCCAGTGGCGCCTCCGTACCACTATACTCAGACAATTCTGATGAAGGCCTCACCGGCCGAAAACGTTCTAGAATAATTACGTCTGAATTATATAAACATAATCAACTGCTGTTGAAAAATACTCTGGAGATCTGTCTTCTTGCACGTTTGAAATAAAATCAATATCCTTATTCAAAAGGGGGGGGGGTTGGGATCTTTTCCTTTCTTTGCCTACCCGGAATCCCAGGCCTGGTACTAATCAGTAACTCACAACTATCTCTGTATTCTTGCCCATATAGAAAGGATGGCAATCATTTGTGAGACCACCCACTGGACTCCTAAGCATAGAATTAGCATAGATTTTAGGCAAAAAGTTACAATTTACACTGAATCTTTTTACACAATAAAATATATCAATCTGCTCAGCTCCTCCTGCTCTTTAACATGACGCCAGTAGATTGTACTGAATTTTCATGTTGATAGGTTATCTATCAAGAAACAAATTAGAGTAAATAAACATAGAAATAAAATATATGGTACACTACATGAAATAGTCACAAACATATTCCATACATCAAATGTCTTAATCTGCTAGGAACAGATGACAAACGCTTGTTATGAGGACTGCTATAAGAAGAACACTAGGTACAAAGCTTCCTGGCATTAAACCAATAGTGAAATGCATGCACTAATTTCCTTAAAAAACAAGCACGGGGCATTATGTTCTGCGGGGAATTTATGACTTTTTGTAAAGCAGTTTCGCCAGAGAAATAGTGAAATTTAATAAGTGAAAACAAATGAAGGACTACCAGTGGAACAAATAAACTTGATATTTTGCTTAAAAGTGCAATTTAGGATGTATAAAAGCCTAATTAAGCAAAGTTGTCTTTCTAACCTATTTATTAAAGAGGTCCTATATTTTAAAATGCAGTCATATATTTTTTTCTGTAAAAAATAAATGTGTGGTGCTGAAGAGGAGGTGGGGGTAGAAATTTTTCCACCAGCTGCTTATAACATGGTATTGGATAAGCCTTCCGCAATTCCCTAAGTTGTAGGCATCTCAAAAATCCACACAGTGCAACAAAAAGTGTCCTAACCAATTCAATAAATGTAAATTTTTTTCTCCACATGGTAATCATCTGAGCCCCTTTCCCTTTCAAAAGAACTCATGTTCTAATCACGGGTTTAAAATGCGGGGCCCCCAGCTGTTGGGAAAATACAACCCCATCATGCATTTGTAAATCTATAACAGTGGGGATGATGGGAGTTTTTAGTTTCCTAACATTGGAAGGGGCCGCAGTTTGACACCCCGTTCTATATAAAGAAGTTCTCCACCATCAACCTTTAAGGAGGTAAAAATCATATATTATTCCCTTTTGTAAAATACGGAATGTATTTAACCTTGAAAAAATGTCTATAGGTAAGCTCATACTGGTTAATTTAAAAAACGTAAAGCATGACATTGAAACCAAGTTTACGTACATACCTATATAAAAAAACATATCCATTTTTTTCTCACTATCCCAACGTGAAATCAGAATAAACTTTTTCCCCTTTTAATCAATAAGGGTTACCAAAAAATTTTATATATTTTCCAAATGCCCAAAAAAAGAGAGAATTTTTTAATGTATTTTTAAAGACTTTCTGCAAAGTCAAAAGTTTACATAAATTTCATTAGTATTTCCAAAGACATGACATCATCATATGGGCTGTCCCAAATTGTTTAAAGGCATATTAATCCTAGTGTATGTGAACATTTGACTTAGCAGAAAATAATAAAAAATGCCTTCAAAATTTCTCTCTCTCGGATAATTCTTGCATAGTGTAAAATATATAATAAAGTGTAATCCTAATTGAAACCTAAAACAGAATTAATGGTTTAGTTCTGATTTCATGTCAATACAGAGAAATACAGATGGTTGCCAAAAAAGTATTGGCACATAACTGCAATTCTGTCAGATAATACTCAGTTTCATCATGAAAATGAATGCAATCACAAATTCTTTGGTATTTATTATCTTCAATTTCATTTGTCTTCGAATGGAAAAGACCACAAAAAGAATAGTCATGAAAGCCAAATTGGATATATTCCACACCAAACTAAAAAGGGGGTGACCAAAAGTATTGACACTGTTTAAAAATCATGTGATCTTCTCTATATTTGTGTAATGTAACAGCAGCTTAACTTACTTTTCTGTGTCACCTAACAGTTGTTAGCAAATAACTAAATCACACTTTGCATCCAGTTGACCTGATTAAAGTTGAACTCAACCTCTGTCCTGTGTCCCTTGTAGTTTACCACATTGAGCATGGAAAAAAGACCAACGAACTGTCAGGGAGGACTTGAGAATCCCAATTGTGAGGAAGCATGACAAATCTCAAGGCAGACAAGTCCAATCTCCAAAGACCTGTAATGTTCTGTGTATACTGTGCGCAGTGTCATCAATAAGTGTAAAGCCGCATGGCACTGTGGGCGTAACCTTCACTAGATGTAAAGCCCATGGCACTGTGGGCTAACCACCCTATATGTGGACGTTAAAAGAAAAATTGACGAGAGATTTCAATGGCAAGGAATTGTGCGGATGGTGGATAAAGAAACCTCGACCTAACATCCAAACAAGTTCCAAGCTGCCCGCAGTCCGAGTGGTACAACAGTGACAAGCCGAACTATCCGACGGTCTTCTAAATGAAAAGAGCTTTAAGGTAGTATGCCCAGAAGACTCACCCTTACCCCGAGACAAAAAAAAGCCAGGCTGGAGTGTTGCCCAAACTTACCTGAGAAAGCCTAAAACGTTATGGAAGAATGTTACTCTGTCAGATGGACAAAAGGTAGAGCATTTTGGGAAAAGGCATCAACATAGTGAGTTTACATGAAAAAAAAAAGAGGCATTCAAAGAAAAAGAACACGGTCCCTACAGCCAAGACCCCATGGCGAGGGTTTCCGCTGATGGTTTTTGTTAGGGGTTGCTTATGGCTGCCTCTGGCACTGTATCTCCTTTGACCGATGTAGCATGGCAGTAGAAGTCTGAAGACTACCAACAAATTTTTGCAGCACAATATAGGGCCCAGTTTGTAGAAAGCTGGGTCTCCTCAGAGGTCAAGGTCTATCCAGTCAGGCAATGAGCCCAAAACACACTTCCAAAAAGCACTTAGAAAATGGTTGATAGGAAAGCACTGAGACATTCTAAAGTGGTCAGCAATGAGTCCAGAACGCTGAACGTCCTTAGAACACCTGTGAGATATCTCAAAATGGCAGTTTGGGAGAAGGCGCCCTTCAAATCTCAGGACGTTGGAGCAGTTTGCTCCCAGAAGATATGGTCTAAAATTCCAGCAGAGCAATTGTAAAAACTCATTGGACTGGTTACCGGGAAGCGGTGTTCGGCAGTTATTAAATGGCGAATATGGTTTTAGTTGCTAGGCCAATAATAGGCTGATGGTGCCCAATACTTTTGTCCTCCCCAGGATCAAGGATCTGGTAGAGAGCGACAAAGAGGACTCTCTCTCTCTGTCTTAAGAGTATATTGATCAAAGGTTTTGTCAAAGTTCATCCAACCAACTATGCTGCATCTGGAATTTGTTGTGTTCAAAATTACAATTCCTAATCTAACGCTCCTAAAGAGAACTTAATCAGATTGAAAGCTTTGAATCTTCGCTTATTCCAGGCTTCGTGGCATTAGCTTCCCAGACTTCTAATAACTAAAAAGTACTGTTAAAAAAAAGGTTTTTTTTTCGTGGATGGATGGCATGGGCATAGAAGATGGAAAGCTTGTTTTAATCCCTGACGCTTCATCTACTTTCTTTATTTTTGACAGTCGTCAATAAGTGAGATCTTTGTTAATTTTTTTATTAGTTCCATAGCGTCCATGCATATCTGCAGAGAATCCAGATAGTAATCTTCTTTATGGACTTGGGCAGTACTCCTTCAACTGGTATGCTTTGTGGCATCCCGAGAAATAAATCAATACAAGCACCAATAAATCTACAATTATTTCTTGCATTGTCTCTTGCTCATCATCAGTGCACCTTGAATATGCTATAGTAGGGCTGCTATAAAAATATTGTTTAGATCCAGCATGAAAAGTCTTTAACTTTTAAAAAAACCTTTTGGGTCTTTGGGGGATTTTTTAAAAAACATTGTGAGTGGGATTCTTTCTTTTCCCACATCCCATGAAATGCATTTTCACAACACTTTGCACCCCTTTCCCTTTGCATGCTTGAACTCACTGTTGTAATCCAGGGACTTATCAGAACCTTTTTAAATCGGGGGATAGAACCGACCTATACCCCTTTGAGAAGCCAGTTTAGCTGGTGAAACATTTGGGGGGGTCTGGAAAGAAAATTTTAATTTGTTTTTTCCTTCCTCTTTTCTACTGTGACCCCTTCAGAGGGCTCAACAAAGAAACCTTATATGTTTCATGGATTCCTTTTTTGGATTTAGCAAATCACTGTAATAAAAAGGGGTTTTCCGCTAATAGGGGGTTTTCACCAGATTGATAATAAAAAAGTTATCCTTCACAATTAAAAAGGGAAAAATTTGAAAATTAAAGAAATCTTTTTTTTTAAAAGAGTGTGTACGGGGTTAAGTTTATAAAAAATAAAAGTTAATTTAAGTGTTTTTATAGAGAGACGGAAAAAAAGGTTTTAAGTTTACCTTGACAAAAAATAAATAAGACTTTTCTCCCAAGACACCAAAGGGAAGTGAACTGCATAGGAGAATCAGTGGGGAAAAAGTAAAGCGTGACCAGGGACCAACTCAACATTGCACGTACCAAAACAGTTCCTGGGAAAAACATGTCTAGATTTTGGGGGAAAATTTCCTCCCGCAGCAAAGGGCCATCGGGCATCCCTCCCATTTCGGGCATCAAGGCCCCCCACCTCTGCTGGGGCCCAATCCCCTGCCCTTTTTGGTCAATGAAGGAATACTCCTAATATAAAAATTTGCAACAGTGTATCAACAAAGCGTATTGAATTTAATAAGTATAAAAGACGTTAAAACAGCATATCGGAAAAATGCCTAGTTTAAGGACATTTTTAACAATATTTAAGGGAAAAACCCCCTGTCTTTCACTTCATCTACCGGCCCCAGATGCCCCTTTCCCCAAAGCAGTCGTTCACCGAGACAATTGCCAAGAAAAAGGGGGAAAAGGTTTACCCACCCCTTTAAGTGCAGAAGTTGAGGGGGGTCCTTTTTTCAATTTGGGGGGAAACCCCCAACTTGGGGGTACACCCATTCAATGGGGGGGTACACCATTCAAAAAACCTTTGGGGACGGAAAAATTTTGCATGCAATTTGGGCCTTTTTCCTGCAATGCCAAGCAAAAATCCCCTTAGAGAACGGGAACAGAGAAACTATGAAAAAGGGCAAAACAGGGAGAAATTTATAAAACAGAGCAAAACAGGGAGAAAATTCAATGAACAGGGCAGAAACGGGGCAAAAAAAGGGAAATAAAATCGTTTAAAACGGGGGGCAGAAAGGGGAGAACGATGAACGGAGCAAAACGGGGAGAAACGAGGAACAAAAAAAGCCAAAAAATGATTTTTTGATGACCCAAGGGCCGGGACTGGGATACTCCACTGCCCCAATTTTTGATGTCACCAGTGGCATTAAATGCATAAAATTTTGCCTTTTTCCCTCGGGCCCTTCTTCCAGGAACCACATGTTTGTCAGTTGCCAGGGCTACGGGATGAACAAACTTTTCCATTGTTCATGCCCGGGAAAACATATACTCCCAAAAATCTGTTGTTCGGGGAAAACGGGGAGAAGGGCGCTACATTTTCACGGCCACATGACCCGGTGGGGGGAAAATGGGATTTTGTGAAGGGTTTGGGCAGAGGGGAGAGGCAGAGGGAAAATGAGGGGAGGGGGAACAGGCGGGGCCAGCAGATTTTAAGGATGGTTAAAGGGGGCACCCAGGGTCCCTAAATGGAAGGCCCAAAGAAAAGGGTTTTTTCAATATTGTGGGGCTTTGAGAGGGAACAGGACTTGCAAAAGCTTTTTGTGTTTTAAAAGTGAATAATGACGGTTTTTGGGGAGAAATTTTTTCGGGTTGGGGGGCCGGGGGTTAAGGGTTTGGTTTTGGGTGTGGTTTAAAAGGGCCCAAAAATTTGGTTTTTAAAATTTTTATCCCAAGGAAGGGGGTTTGGGATTCGCGAAGAGGGGGCAGAAATTGGGTTTAAATGATGGGAGGGATTATTTGCCCATCACCCTTTCCTCCCCAGGTTTTAAACCGGGGGGGTTTCCCTCATTGCTTACGAACCATTTGCCACAGTTTCCCGGGGGGAAAGGTTGGATTTGGGGAAAAGAGCAGAAACCAGCCCCAATCTGCGGGCAACCTGAGTCTGGGGTTTTTGATGTCGGGTTAAAAAGATTTGGTTTTTTCCTACTCAGGTGACAGGAGAGGGGGGGGGAGACCCCCGGAGGAGGTAGAGGGGAAAAGGGGAAGATGGGGGCAGTGACCCTGACACTGGGATACCCCTGTGTGGATAAAGTTGGGGAATGGAGGCAGAAAAATCCCCCCAAAATTCACTTGTGAAGATGGCCCCGCATGCTGTTTTGTTGGGTAGTTACAGCTGAATAATCACCATCCCGGCAGGGGAGGGGATTTTGGCTTTCCACCGTCTTGGCCCCTTTACAACCAGTCCAAAATGGGAGCATTTTTTCCCCTGCCAAGCGGGGGGACAAACTCAAGTACTATAGAGACATTAACACTCCCCGGGCCACTTTTTTAGGTACCCCTTGTCCCAAAACTCCCTCTTTTAACACTTAATTTCTAATACCAATCACATGGCCAAAAAACTCAGTGCATTTGGGCCCTGTAGACATGGTCAAGACAACCCTTTCATTTCCCAAACCGAGCTTTCAGTAGGGGAAAAGGAAAAAAAGGTGTTTTGAGTCCCTTTAAAACGGGGCATGGTTGTTGGTGCCAGAAGGGCGGGTCTGGTTTTCAAAAACTGCTGATCCCGGGGGATTTTCACGCACAAACCATTCTGGGGTTTTTACAGAAATGGTCCGAAAAAGAAAAACATCCAGTGAGTGCAGTCCTGTGGGCGGAAATGCCTTGTTGATGCCAGAGGTCAAAGGAGAATGGGCAGACTGGTTGGAGCTGATAGAAAGGCAACAGTGACTCAAATTGCCACCCGTTTACAACCAAGGTAGGCAGAAGAGCATCTCTGAACGCACAGTACGGCGAACTTTGAGGCAGATGGGCTGCAGCAGCAGAAAACCACACCGGGTGCCACTCCTTTCAGCTAAGAACAGGAAACTGAGGCTCCAATTTGCCCAAGCTCATCGAAATTGGACAGTAGAAGATTGAATAACGTTGCCTGGTCTGTATGAGTCTCGATTTCTGCTGCAACATTCGGATGGTAGGGTCAGAATTTGGCGTCAACAACATGAAAGCATGGATCCATCCCTGCCTTGTATCAACGGTTCAGGCTGGTGGTGGTGGTGTCATGGTGTGGGGAATATTTTCTTGGCACTCTTTGGGCCCCTTGGTACCAATTGAGCATCGTTGCAATGCCACAGCCTACCTGAGTATGTTGCTGACCATGTCCCTTCCCTTTATGACCACAATGTCCCCAAACACCCGAGGGTATTTTTCCAGCAGGAAAAATTCCCCCATTTTCATAAACTGGAATCATCTAAAGACGGGTTTTCTTGAAAAAATGCCCAATGAGTTCACTGAAACTAAATGGCCCCCCAAAGCCCCACCAAAACCAATCAATAGAGATTTTTGGGGAAATTGGGGGAAGGGGAAAAATGCAAGGGATTTTTGCACCCGACAAATTTTGGCGGAAAAACTTTTGGTGACCCCAAAAATTTTAAAAAAGGACCAAAAATCTCTGAGGAATCCCTTCCAGAAACCTTTTTGAAACCCTTTTCCACGAAAAAATTTGGGGGGCCAAGTTTCTAAAAGGCAAAAGGGGGCCCAAACCCCCTTTTACTAGAAAGGGTTTGGTACCTAAAAAAGGGCCGGGTAAATGTAAGTAGCCCAGTTGGCCACGGGCCTATCTGCCGCCACCCATCCCCCCCTCTACATTTTCTACCCTTTTTCTTCACCCCCACCTAGTGATTTGGGTTACCCACCAGCAGCACACCCTTGGAGCAGCCCCTTTAAACCCGGGGGATTCTTTTTGGCTACCTGCCCCTCAGTTTACAATTCGGGAATGCTGCCCCCCCACCTGACCCCCACACTATGCGGGCCAGCATTTCCTTCAACCCCCCCAAACCATTTTTAAACCAGGGCGGGTTTTATTGACACCCCCCCCCCCCTCTTCACGGGGCCATTATGAAGCCTTCAAAATTCTGTTTCCCAAACCTCAACGCCCCAAGTCCCCCCTCATGCGGGCCGCGCCCATCCCCAGGCTATGCCCCCCATTCACTCCCCTGGCAAATGTTGCTGATACTGCCACCTCCTCATTTAGGGCCCACCTAGCTGCCGCCCCCCTTTCAGAAAAAATCCCATTTTTCCCCCTCCCCGGGCCTAAAGCTGCTGTTTGTTGTTTTTCGCCACCTCCACACTGTGTAATCGTGCCAATTTGCGGTATAATCATGCTGCTGCCACCTCCACAATCTGTCATTTGCCACTCTGTGGCCTACTCTTGCTGCTGCCAACTGACCACTCTCTCAGTCGACCACCCTGTCGTTTTCTAATGCTGTTTCCACCTTCCACCACTCTATGACTTTGCCACTACGTTTGGTTTTCTCCTTCTTTTAATCTGTCTCAAGGAATGAAAAGGACAAACACAACCGATTGTGTCTTCAGAGAAGCCGTAAGTCTAGTATGACATGGTCAGGATTGTCAGATGAGTAGGTAGCCAAAAGCAGGAGTGGATGCAAAACACAGAACACATGCAAATATTCTATTTACTTATTTTTGGGATAAACTCCTGTTTCTTTTTGGCTTTAGCAATGATGGATTATTGACCAATTGAAAGCGGATACTGAAGGATCAAAGGAATGGCAAAATGATTAGTGACGTCAATGCAAAATTACTGATGACACCCTCTCCACTCTTTTGGAGGGGGTGGGGCTTTACATGTATCAGCATTTAACTGAATCACCACAATAATTGTAAAAATTAACTGTTTGCCACAGATAGCAATATCCCAATAGACTTGAGTGGCTGATTTGAGAGTATTGTAGGGATGAATAAAACAAAAAACTGATTTTGACACAGAATTCTCCACAAAGAGCGTATTTTACCCCAAATTACCCCACAATCCAAAGGCTAAATAAACCCTTGGGTAGAAAATACCCTACAGAAAAACCAGATGGAATTCAGTCTTATATGGGGAAAAATACACCCCACCTTGTATTTTTTTCTGGGCAATTACTCCACAACAAGAGGCTAAATTAACCTTTCAGTATAAAATACACTACAGAAAAAACAGATGGAATTCAGGCGTATATGGGGTAAAAATATACACCCTGTATTTTACTCCAAATTAACCCACAATCAAGAGGCTGAGTTAACCCTTGGGTATAAAATACCCTACAGAAAAACCAGATGGAATTCAGTCGTACATGGGGTAAATACACATAACCTTTATTTTACTCCAAATTACCCCACAATCATGAGGCAAAATTAAGCCTTGGGTATACAATACCCTACAGAAAAACCAGGTGGAATTCAGGTGTATATGGGGTAAAAAT
This sequence comes from Phyllomedusa bahiana, assembly GCA_025379985.1. Taxonomy (NCBI): domain Eukaryota; kingdom Metazoa; phylum Chordata; class Amphibia; order Anura; family Hylidae; genus Phyllomedusa; species Phyllomedusa bahiana. The sequence goes on along the minus strand of JAODAL010004439.1, from coordinate 137,175 downwards.
GCACACACCCCTGAAATTTTAACTCCAAAATTAACCCACAATCAAAGAGGAAATTTTAATTTTTGGGGTATAAAAACCCACAGAAAAACCAGAGGGAAATTCAGTTTACATGGTAAAAAATACACACACCCTTATTTTACTCCAAATTCCCCCAAAACAAACAAAAAGCCTAAACTTAAGCCTTGGGTATTTAAAATCACCCCCTTTAAAAAAACCAAGTGGAAATAACTTTTGGGTTATAAAACCCCCACAACCCTGGTAATTTTTACCTCCAAATTACCCCACAATCAAGGGGCTACATTAAGCCTTGGGGTATAAAAAAAACCCTACAGAAAAACCAGGTGAAATTTCCCAGGCATAATATGGGGTTTGAAAAAACACACACCCGTATTCTACCCCAAATTACCCCACAATCCAGAGGCTAAATTAACCCTTGGGTACAAAATACCCTACAGAAAAACCAGATGGAATTCAGGCGTACATGGGAACAATACACACACCCTGTATTTTACTCCAAATTACCCACAATCAAGAGGCTAAATTTAACCTTGGGTATAAAATACCCTACAGAAAAACCATATCGAATTCAGATATATATGTGGTACAAATACACACACCCTGTATTTTACTCCAAATTACCCTACAAACAAGAGGCTAAATTAACCCTTGGGTATAAAATACTCTACAGGAAAACCAGATTGAATTCAGTTGTATATGGGGTAAAAATACACACCCTGTATTTTACTCCAAATTAACCCACAATCAAGGGGCTAAGTTAACCCTTTGGGTATAAAATAGCCTACAGAAAAAACAGATGGAATTCAGGCGTATATGGGGTAAAAATACACACACCCTGTGTTTTACTCCAAATGACCCCACAATCAAGAGGCTAAATTAACCCTTGGTTATAAAAATACCCTACAGAAAAACCAGAGGGAAATTCGGGCTTTGTATAGGGCAGAAGTACACCCACCCTGGACTTTAGGAAAAATACCTAACAAACTAAAACAAAATAATAACCTGGTTTAGGAAAAGGGTGTAAAAAGACACACACTTTTGAAGGTCTTTCACCCCAGTCATAGAAAAAACAAGTTTGTTTTATAAAGAGTGCAATATAGTGCTGCAGCAGCCAGATGCTTATTGACAGGAGACAAGTAAAGTGAAGTGTGAGAATTTAAGATGGTGTCCGTATTATTAACCCTGTGTCACAGATGCCCGCTGGTTGCTGATTGACTTTATGTCTGCACATGCCATTGAGGGTGTTCCTTTCTTCCTCCCAGAGTTCTCTATCCCATGTCACGCCATGTTCCCGTGACCATTTTAGAAAAAAAAGATGAATCGTTTCCGCAAAGTATCACAAACTTCAGCTTCGTGCAGAACCGAAGTTTTCCTGAAATTCCAAACGAATTCCACTTTGTTAGAATCAATTCTCCCATCTCTAGTTAAAATCCAAAAGGTGGCTGTGTCTGTGTCCATGGCTAAAGCTTATGATGTGTCTATGATCATGTCTTGGCTTCTTATTCAACTGTATGGTTTCTTCTTGCTCTGGCGACTGCCACTTTATGTATCGGCTCCTGTCTCTGCTGCTGTGCCGGCGGCGGTGTCTACCGGCAGTTACTACGCCCCAGACTGCGATCCTGCTTGCACCCATCCTCTGTGGCTGCCTGTGCGGACATGTGCGCCCACCAAGGCACGCGCATGCCAGACTTCTATTATTTAAAGGGAGAAATTCCTACTACCTGCCAATTGACCTTTGACCTCTGTCTGCATAAAAGGAACTTCCTGCCCTTGCTCCAGCATCACTTCATTTTTGTACCTACTTAGAGCTTGACCTCTGTTGCTGTGTTACTGCTGTTAACCCTGCGTTACCTGTGTCCGGTGTCCTGTCCTGCTCTTCAGCTACCACTGTGAGTTATACCATCTACGCTCGCGTAGGTCAAGAGGATCTGAATACCCGGTGTCCACCTCTGTGGAACGTGAAGAACGGTCTGACTCCCATCCAAATTTATTAAGACAAACGACCAAAAAGGGAAAATCTCACTAAATGTGGCCCCGTTTGATTCCAGCCCCGGGCACTTTTAGTTAACTGTAGGGTTTTCCACCTGGTGCAATTTTTCTGGGGAGGCCTTTTATGGACACAAAAAAGGATGATCTGTTTTTTCATGCCCAAAACCTACAACTTTTTTTTGGGGGAGAGCTTAATACCCACCACGTCTTCGTCCTTCCAGCCCACAAGCACTCCGCCTTTGTACCCTGCACCCCCCAATTTTCCTCACCAGACTCCGCTTTCCCCTCAAAAATGACCCCAGGAGGTGAGCCATACCATCCCCAGCGGGGGAAACATTTTTCTCAAAACCCCAAAACCTGTGTCTCACGGGTGGACCCCCCCGTACCTAAAGAAAGCCAGTTCGCCCGGGCGCACCCGGGAAAGCCCGAGTCCCAAAAGGTTCCCCAGGGTGAGGTAGCCCTGAATGATGATGCATCCATTCCTCATCTGACCAATCTGCTCACTCTCCATTACTCATCTGGTGCTACATTTCATGTTCCTGCTCTTCTGGACTCCGTTTCTTCTGAGAACTTCATTCATCCATCTCTGCTGCAGAATTTCTGCCTGACTGTCTCACAACTAGAGAAACCACTACATTTCTTTTCCATCAATGGGGAGATCCTGAAAGAGCCTGCCGGCTGTACGGGCTGCTTCTCTTAATTTGGGGGAAGTTCCCCCAGGGGGAAAAATTTCATTTTTATGTCTTGCCCAGTTCCTATCTCTGGCCCCTTTGGCCCTTCCCAGTCCAGCACAGGGCCCCCCGTCCTTTGATTGGAAAACAGGTGAAGTTATCCAAGTTATCTCACTTCATCAACCCTACCCATCCAATGCAATCCTCCCCCACTCATTTCCCTGCCCGTTGCCTCTGTTTTTTCCTGCTGGGGATCAAAGACCAAAAAGATTCCGGGAGGGGTGATATAATCCTCCATCCCCCCGCCCACCTTCCCCCCTCCCACCTTTTCATTTTTTTTCTGCCCCCCCGGGTTGGGGATTTGGAGGAACTCCTCTGAAGACGTTCTTGGATACGAGGGGGAAGTGGTTTCCCCCCGGGTTTGTTTTGAGAGTACCATTTTTTGCCCGTAGGCAGACTTTAAGGGGGGACACTGCTTTTTTAAACCTAAACAACGATTTTTACCACCTAGCAGTGATGGCCCAAGGGGATCCGCAAACCGGGCTCCACCGGGGAAAAAGTGAAGAGCGATCTACTCCCATCAAAAACCTTTTGAAATTTGTCCTTTTTGCTTTTAGAAAACAGAGCAATTCCAAACATAGAAAAAGCTATCTCATCAAAAGGGTGCAAAATTCCCTTTTTAGCTGCTATATTTTTTCCCTTTTCTTTTTTTTTAAAACCCACAGCATGGGGCCATTAAAATGTCTGGAAAGAAAATAAGCGGTATTTTAAGAAAATTGTTTTTTTTTTTCTTGTTCCTTCTCTTTTTGGCTATTTTTAAATGCCCCAGATTTAACAAATTTTTAACCCCTTTTTTCAAAAGGGGGTTTTTCCCATATCATCAATCGGGGGGCTTCCACTTTACCTGAAATATTTCAACGGGTTTTTGCAGGGGGACTCTCTTGGTTGTCTGGAATTTGGCTTATTGGGCTTGGGACTGAAGCAATTATATGGCGGTGTTCTTCTGTTAAAACTTATGCAAAGCTGGAATTTTTCTTGTCCTTGTTTTCTTCTTGGCTTTGCCATTTCCTAGGGACACAGCAATTTTTTTTTAAAATGCCGTTTTTCTGAAATTAAAACCATTTAAACTGTCTCTTTTGTTTGGGTGGGGGGCTTTTTTTTTTTAACTGGTACTTTCCAAGAAGTAGATTCAGGATAATGATTAGGGGCTGAGATTTGAATGAAAAAAATGTTAGGGAAAATCATCTCTGTCGAAATATTTTAAAAAAGTGCTTTTAAACAGATTACAAATTGGGAAGGAGAAAAAACCAACCCAAAAGAGAAAATAGGGGGCAAAAAACTCAAAAACAAAATTCCCTCTTTTTGGAAATTATAAAAATTTTAATTTAAGACTGAAGAACAAAAGAAATGTTTAACATTTTATAACTACTAAGCATTCAAGGATAGATCAGGGGCAAAAAAACAAGATGAAAAGCCCTTCTAAATCTTAAAAATTGAATTTTTAAAAACTTAGTGAAAATAGAAAATCACTTAACCCAATTTTTCTCTGAAAACCCCCCTTGCCCACCACCTAACAACCCTTATTAACTGCAAAATTCTCGCCAATATACCTCGCTTTTTTAACAGAGATTGCTTACTTGCAGAACCTTACAACTGCTTATTGGTAACTTAGAATAATATGGATATCTAGCACTTTCTCATGACATTACACAAAAATCGAATGTCTAACACATTCTGGTATTTTTGATAGGAGCACACATTTTGCTAAAATAAAAAATACAAACCACACAAACCTAAACACTCATGATTCAGTAGGGGCTGTTTTTAGAAAACTGGTAAAGTTAAGTAGGCATTTCCCCCCCCCGCGGCATGTTTTATCATACACAAGAACAATGTTCTGAAGTATGCTTGAAAATATTTCTCCTAGTGAGTTCTTCTAGAAAGACCAAGAAAATATAGTTTGAATTTTTTTAATGGATATCACATTTCTGCAAAGTGGTTATTTTTGCAAATAGATAAAACTGTTTTAAAAACAAAGACATTTTTAGCAATAATGTTTTACTTTTTTTCTTTGCTTAAAATATTTAAGTAGATCACTTTAGTAGATCACTTTCATGGGTTGACACATTCCAATTTTGCTACATAACCACAAACTTGTCAGTGTGATTCTGCTATTACAAAAACTTAAATTCTTTTCCCCAAAAATAAACATTAAAGCATCATTAGTAAATTTAAAGGAACCCAAAAGATACAAAATTTTACACCGAAGGCAAAAATTCATAATTTCAGGTTTGTTCTTTGACAAGAAACACGAAAACTCATTACAATCATTGCAAAACGATAAGTTTTTTATAAAAAAGGAACTTGTAGCTTGTATACTATGGATAACCATGAACAATTCTGAAACTGAAGTTCTTTTGGGGGGATTTAGGGGAAAAAGAAAACACTTTCAAATCAAAAAAGTCTACACGGGGCGACAAGAAAAGAAGAAAGGCGCGTCGGAGCGCCCTTTTTTTCCCAAACGAACGGAAAGCTGCGCCTCTGTATGACGGGGCCCGAGGTGCCTCATACATGCGGGGTAAAGTTCCCTGCCCCCGCCAGTGGTGAGGGGAGGGGCGGGGGGCTTAGGACATAGGACTGGCCCAACAGTATTCCCGATTTTCCCGACAGGCCTGGAAAAAAAGCAAAAATCTTAAACATGTTAGTGAAAAGCAAAAAAGTTGTCTTTTTAAATGAAAAGAAAAAAATAAATAAAAAACAAAGCTGTTTAAAAAACGATTTTAAAATTAGTGAAAAAGGGATCTTAAAATTTTAAAAGGGAAAAAAATAAGATGCTCAAAAATAAATATCAGTTCCCAGCTCCGTGAGGATGGATTATGAATCAAAAAAATTTGTTTTTTATTGGTTTAAAACATCGAAAAAAAACTCAAACCTTCCCAAAAAAATACATAAATAAAATTTTACTAACAAAAAAACAATAACGGCGCAACATCAGGAATTGGGAAATTTGGAAATTTCCGGAAAAAAAATAATTAAATTCGTAACTCTTTTCATTGGGTTGGGGAAAAACCAACCAATTGAATAGGAGGACAGTGACCCATTATAACTATGAGTAGTATTGACCCAACAAAAGAAAAACGGGACAGTTTTTAAAATAAGTAAAAAAGGGGAAAAAGCGTTGGGGGAACTAGCGGGGGCTTGGGTACTCGGGGCAACATCAGGAATTGGGAAAATTGAAAATTGCCGGGAAATACAGTAATTCAAATTCTGTAAGCGCTTTTCTCATTGGTCCCCGGCAAAAACCAACCAATCCGAAAAAAGAACGACAGGGAACCATTTTAACCCATGGAGAAAATTTACCAATCAAAAGAAAGGGCGGGAAAAGTTCAAAAAACATAAAAAAGGCAGAAAAGAGCTGATTGGGGTTTAGCCCAGGCGGCAATAAAAAATCCACCCCATCATTTATGCGCTATTTTGAGGGAGCAAGAAGGCCATAGAAGGGCCCCAAAAGCTTTACTGTAGGGAAATATTTTTTAAACGGGGATTGGTTGGGGGGAAGGAGGAGCTCGTCCTGCTTAGCCAATCAGCGGGAAGCTACTTTTCTCATAGTTTCTATGGGGGAAAAAAATCAGACGGCTCGTTTTTTTTGTTGGGTAAGTTAAAGAGGCAACGATTAATTTTGGGCCCCAAAGGGGGGGCGAGCGACCCAAAATTTTTTTTAATCAATCTTAATAAAACTGTACTAAAGAAATCAAATGAAAGACCACAAGTTTCCGATGTTTAATAAAAATGAACAAAAAAAGGGGGTTGTAACGAAAAAAAAAAATAAAAAAGAATTTTAATGGGTTCAAAAATTTTTGTTTAATTTCGTTGCCAAAGATAAATAAATGGGCCCAACGAAAAAAAGAAATAAAAATAATTTATTTAAAATTTAAAATTTTTTTTGTTTATTTTCTTTTACCCAATTATTTTCATTTTTTCATACACATCGGCCAACTTCGGAGTCCTTTTTCATTTGTTCCTGCCCCTCCATTTTGATTGGTTTTTGGTTTTCGCCGACCCAAATAGAAGCTTACAGAAAATTGAATACTGTATTTTTCCCCGGGAGTTTTTTTTAAAAACCCCAATTCCTGATTTTTTCGCCCCCCGGGGGTTGGGGGACAAACGCGTTTTTTATGATTTAATTGAGTAAATTTTTTTTTGAAGGTTTTTAGCTCTTTTTCAGATAATTTTTTTACACCTAAAAAAACATTTTTTTTATTTTTACCCATGTCTCACGGAGCTAGAGCCCAGATTTCATTGCCCCAAACTCGCATAACTACAATGGAACAAAGAATCGCACTCCCATTTGGCCGGGATACCCAACCCCCGAACTCAACCAATCAGCCTTTTCTGCCTTTTTTTCTGTATTTTGAACTTCCCCCCCCTTTTCAGTGATTGTTTTAAAAACTTCCCCATAGGGTTTTTAAAATTTTTACTGTCCCCCCCTATTCTGAAATTCTGGTTTTTTGCGACCAATGAAAAGACTTACAGAATTTTTTAATTACTCCCATTCCCGGCAATTTTCCCTATCCCAAACCTGATGTTGGCCGGTGGACGGGGACAATGCGTTGTAAGGGTTTTTATTTTCTGTATGTTTTTTTAAAGGTTTTTAGCTCTTTTCAGATAATTTTTTCACAAAAAAAACGATTTTGGAACTACCCCCATGTCTCCGGGCGAGAGCTGTGTACGTTGTAACAGTTTTTACCTAAGCCAAATTTGGGGCCCCCTTCCATTTCGTTTTTCCTAACTTTTTGCCTCCTCCGGCTCAGTAGACCAATTCAACTAGGTCCCCCTGTTTGGAGCTGCAATGCCCTCACTTTGCCGACTGACATTCATGCATGCCTCGGAAAATTTTGAAAGTGCAGCGCCCGCCCCAAACGCCCACATGGCCCCTTGCACCCCCTTCATGTTAGGGGCACCGAAATGGCGAAGCTTGGGCCCCCAACATCGCTCCCTGCGCCCCACAGGAATTCGGATCGGTGACCCCAGTTTTCGACGAAAACAGGCGCAACTCCCCGATCATACGTCCCCCCTTGGTGTTCAAAAAAACTCAGTTTTCTACATTTAAAGGAATTGTCACAGCCTAAAGCAGGACCCTCTTAACAAAAATGTATCACTATATATCTATATTTTGTTTTATTTATTAATTAAAAGCATTTTTAAAATTATATTTTTTACTTTCAGTAATGTTTATTTTAACATAGTAACAGTTTGTGTGGAAAACATATAAAGCTGAAGACATATGTTCATCAATTTTAGCATACTATATTGCAACAAAGATGCATGAAAAGGCAAGAAACAAGGGGGAAAATTTTATCATGCGTAATTCAAGACCCGGTAATTTTAACTAGACCAGGCATCCCAAACTGCGCCCCCACTTTTTGAGAAAACAACCCCCATCATGCATTTTATAATTTTGTAACCGTGGGTATGATGGGAGTTGTAGTTTCCCAACAGCTGGAGGGCCGCAGTTTGAGGATACCTGGACTAGACAGTCTAACAATGTGCTACTTTTGTCATAGTATTGATAAATATAGTTCAGGTCTAACCGTGTAGTCTAACTTTACACTATTTTTCAGTTGGCTTACTTTATGCCACTAACTAGGCCAAAATTTTGGTACCTTTTTGGTCCATGCTTCGCACAGTAAGACACGCCCTCTTACAGAGGCCATACCTCCTACCAAGACCATGCCCCCTCTTACTGAGCGGGGGAAAAGGGATTGTCTAAAATTTCCCCTAAAATACATAATAAATATGGCGTAAAGCAAAACAACTTATTTTTTTGGGCCAATTTTTGTATTTTGGTTAATGCCCCCCTTTCCTCACCTGGGGAAAAAAAATTCCTTTCTTACTCTAAATAAATCCCCATTCAAAATCCCTAATCAGTACCAGAACTGGTTTTAAAGTTACACTACCCCTATTTTTTTCATACGCCCCGGGCAGAGATTTTTAAAGCCTTTTTAATAATACAGTAAACAATCACTTTCTATATTATTGTGACAATAATTATGGTTCTGGATAGAAATAAAACTGGGGAGATCTTTGTATTGACCTTTGAAACTATGTGTGATGTGACGACTTGCTTTCGTCGTGACGCCCTCCTGGACCGTCCTGGGGGTCTTTTAACTCAGGATCGCCGCGGGGTAAAACCGGAGGCACTCCGACAAGGGATTCTTATTTAAAACTCAGCCTTTTATTTCCACAGGTTTTAACCGTAATTTTCAGCAACAAAACCAGAACAAACCAAAATCCTTACCCCGTCAGCCACAACTAAACATATATGTCCCTCTCTAACGGGGTCAAGGCCCTCCCCCCAATGCCCACACACAAAACTTACCAGTCTCACTATTCAGCTTCTCTTAAGCCTCGGGGGGCCAAAAGCCCTTGACAGCTCCCTCCCTGCCCCCACTCTGCAGGAGCATTAAAAGCCCCTAACCCCCTGTAGAAGGAGGCCTTAATGGTGCTCCAGATGAAAATCCAATACCGGGCTGGAAACCCCCAAAGAGCGGGAACGGGGGGGAACAACTACCCCCCCCATCTCGGGTTTTTTCCCGGGAAGGCCACCCAAAATGGCGGGGACATTACCATGCTACGATAAGGGTCACACCCTAATGTTGCTGACGACAATACCTGGCTTCCCCCACCGGCCCCACGGTGGCACTACGCCCCCTAGTGCAAAACCCTGCGACTCCTATGGTCGCCGTGACAAAAACCCTCCCCTTTGATAAAGGCCGCAGGTCTTTTTCCCTGCACAACCTTTTTCCTCCAGGTCAAAACATCACACAGTGGAGCCATCCATACCTTTCCTGGCCCTTTTTAACCTTCAGGGGGACACAATTTTTTCCCCTTGGGGGGCCTTTTCCATACAATTTTTGTCATGCCCATACCCGGGTCTGCAACACCACTAGAGAGTCAGACTTCTCCTTTACACGTGGGGGCCAGAAGCCCCACTGCCACTCACTACCAGGGGCACAACCCATGCACGTCTGCAACAATATTTTACCACTGCAGCCCGCATCTGACATTCACGGGGAGTTACTACGACCACCGCGGGGGAAAACTTTGTCCCCGATATTACCAGACCTTCAATTTTGTCTGAAAACTCCTTCATTCTCCCTTGTATCTCACTGGGGTTTGAAGCACCCTTTCTCCCCTGTTTATGTCTAGAAACTCACTTCCCCATCACCAGGAGAGATACTGGGTATCACCGCTGCAACAAGCATCTCAGCAATATTCCCCAAACCCTCAAAATTTTTACTTTTCCCTGTAAAGAGTATACAGCAAACCGCCAGTAACGCACCAAACCATCACTATTTTTGGTTTTTCCCCATCAGACTGGGCAAAACAAAGGCCTCCCAAAACCGCGTTCAGGACTTTACTGCACCCCCTTCATTAATGTCTGGTACACATTTTTCCTGGCACACCTCTATTGCCTTTCAGCAGGGGATCCTCTGCAGCAACTGTGGAGATGTTTCTTTCACGTCTCCTGAAAACAATTGGAAGAGAAACTCCAGTATACATGCTATTTTATTTCCGGGGCACTGCTGAAAACCTCTGCATATAGGAAACCCTTGCTGTTTACCTCAGCTTTGTTACTGGGGATTTCTTCCCATCTGGGGTTCCAACAAACTGACCTGCCCCTCACAGCGCCTGAGCAACACCTTCGGCTGTATAGCTCACTTTTCATACTACCAGCTAAGCCCCCTTTTGGACTATTTGTAGTAAAGCTACGAAAATACAGCAATCCGGGAGCACATGCACTCAGCTGCCACAACCCAACATACCAATCTCTTCATTCCCTGCAGTGTCACAATCGTTTTTCTTCACAGATCCACTTCTCTGAATACCCGCTCAGGGCTGCACAAAAAATCTCTTGCAAAAACGTTTTTTCATCCCAATTTTTTTTTCATCATTCCCTCGCATAATCAAAATTACAAAACACAAAAGCACTACACATTCCCTTTTGTCCATTCCCCACCAAATAAGCTCTTCACAGAGTGTTTTTCCCCATGGTCAAAAACCAGTACTTTAACACTCCTAGCTCCACAACATTACAGGGGCCCCATATCCAAGGTTTCCCCTTCCCTTCCAGGAAATGCATCAGCCGTTTTCACACCAACAACCAACACCTTTTCCCACCGCAGAGTCACCTGATTGCTACTGGTGACCACATTAGTTTCCGCAGGCAACTGTATAACAGCACTTTTCTTGGGATTGCATCAATCCCCAGACTACCACACCTGCACACATGTCTATTACGCCATAACCATTGGGGGCGCCCCTTTCAACTTGCACTTACCTTCACTTACAACAGTCGCGGGGGTCACTGATAGACACATTTATGACTGGCTGCCATCCCAGGACACACATCCCCTGGCTTTTTTGGGACTGCTCTCCCCTTTTACCTGTAGGGGCACACTAACTACTCTCGCTACCGCACCTCTAGCACTTGTTCCACGGGCCGCGTAACGGGGGTTTAAATTTTGAAACACAGTAAACACCCCCCCTGCTCAGCTGTGTGAATTGCATGGACACATTTATAATTTAATCTCTTAGTAGCTTTTTCAATGGGCTTTCATTTATCCACGGGAAAGCAACTTTGGGGAATTGTCCCCCCCCAGGCAACACAGCAGGTAACAACGAGTCCTCAGACTTCACAAGTCATTTTCAGAGTTTTCATCACCCTCAGGACCTTCTCAAGCCTGGCATGTGCGGGGCCTCCATTTTGCCCCCCTGGGACCACACACATCCTGGATTTAAAAAATGCCACCAAAACCTGTGCATAAATAACGGAACACCCCCTTACCGGTCGATGTCTAAGCTCATTCTAAACCCCTCCCTGACCGTTCAATCAGCCATGGGGGGGGCTCCACAAACCTGTGACCCCGGGGCTTGGGGCTGCAATTCCCCGGCCTTCCCTAGAGGGCAGTCGGGAGCAAAATCTCGCCTATGGCACCTCCAAATGGCTCCCTCTGCTGGGCTTTGGGCAGGTTTCCTGCTAAAGAATGGGTTCCCCGTGGCAAGGGCACACGCCGTCCCCGCAACTCGGCCTCTCCAGAAGCGAAAAAACCTTTTTCCTGGCCTACAAGGCTTTCGGCCACGGGACACCCCCCTCAGCTGTCCGTCATTTTGGTTGCCCTGGGCAAAAAACACCACCGGGTTATTTTCTGCATCCTTCTGTACGCAAACTTTTTCTTTTTTAACCCCCATCTCCCAAAAAAAACTGTGTTTTTTAGTTTGGGGGTATTTTAGTGTCCTGCAGGACTTCCAGACCCCCTGGACTCCCCCGTCAATAGGGCCCAGGACACAGCCACTGCCTGGGGTATTTTCTCCGCTGAGCGCTACTTTCTCAAAAAGCTGAAAGGAAGGCCTCCACGGTTCCCTGTGGCCATCTTCCACATCCCCTCCGCACCGCACTGGGGCCCCAATCCTCCTCGCAGACTCATCTGGGGCACAGCCTCTCTCCGGTTTTTTCACGGGCCTGAACCAAAATGGCTCTCTCTCCTCGGTCCCTCAACTCTGCCCGGAGTTTTTCTATTACCCTTCAAGCTGCTGGTCATACTTTTTGGCCCACAGTTTGCCATCCCTGCTGCGGGGGCAGTCATCTGCCAACTAGCAGCAGCTCCCCCCTGGCAAAAAAAAAATTTTTAAAGCCCATAACAGTCAATTAGGCTTCGGGCATTTTAAAATCTGCCCCATTTTCGTGCTAACACTTCCACACTTTTGGTTGCCAATTTATCCCCATGCACCCCCCATAAGTGCGACTTGCTTTCATTTAAACGCCCTCCGGGACCGTCCGGGTCTTTTAGCTCAGATCGCCGCTTGGCAAACGGATTACACTCCGACAACGGGTTCTTATTTTAAAATCAGCCCGTTTAATTTTGGCACAGTTTTTTCAGTAATTTTAACAAACAAAAAAACCCAAAAACCAAAAAAATTAGGCCCTTAAAACCCTAACTCCCCAAAAAAGGGCCCTCCAATGGGCCCAACCACCCAATCACCCCCACCAAAATTCCTACTCCCGGGCAAATCTCTTAAACCTTTTGGGGGCCCCTCCCGGACAAACCTCCTGCTCCTTTTCCCTTTAGGTGCAGGCCAAACCCCCCGACCCAGAGGGGCCTTAAAATCCCCCAACATCCCCAATCGGAACCCAAAAAATTAATTTTTTTAAAAATACCCATTACGTTTTGGGAAGGGGCCCCCTTTTGGCTGGGCATACCTGCTCAAAAAAAACCCGCCCCAAAATTGCAACTGAAAAAAACCTGCTTCCCCCCCCCCCCCCGGGAAAGGGGGGAATTTTTATTAAAAAACCCCAATTTATTTTCAAAGGTAAAATTTTTAAAAAAAAATTTACATTTAATTTTAAAGTTTTTTGCAAAACAAAAAAAAAAAAAGAAAAAAAAAAAGACAAAATAAAGGGTCAAAAAGTAAAAGAAATTTTAAAGTGCCCAGAGGAAAGGGAAAAACCCAAAATCCCCAACCCCAGGAATCTTTATAAAGAAGGGGACCACTTTTGATAAAAAAAATGTGAACGAATTAAAAATTTTTTATTAAGTAAAACAAAAAACTTTTTTAAGGGGGCCACTAGGTTTCCCTTTTTTCTAATGTGCCCCGTTTTTTTACATTTTAAAATTTTTAAAAAGGGGGGCCCCGGGGCCGTTGGGCCCCCTTTGAAAAAAATTTTTTTCAAAATGTTTTTTTTTCAGAAACATACGTTATACTTTTGTACAATTGTTTTTAACCTAAGGGGAAAAGGAAGGGGGTGCTTCCATTTTGTGTTTCTGCCCGCCCACTCTCACAGGCTGTCATAAGAAGGGCAGCTTGCAGGTTGGGTGTTTTTTATTTTTTCTCTCTGAATAATGGAGGTCGTTGACCCAGCGAGAGGCCTGATTGGCTCGATTGAGAGGTAAAGATAGGATAGGACTGCCCGATTTTGAGATCACGTTGAAAGTCGTGGGCAGCTTAAACATCTTTTGATCAAAATATGTGAATCGAGAGTCTCAAGACAGTAATTGCACCCCAAACAGCGTATGTTAGACCCTAAAAAATGGAAATTAAAAAAAGTCAGATAAGTGGCATGTAAATAGGTAGACCCCCATTAGGTAGGTATACAAGACCCCCAGTCCGCAGGTAAGTATATAGACTTCCCAAAGTAGGTAGATATATAGGTGAAAACATACAGAAAATGGGACATTACTTACTCAAAAAAACACTCCAATTCTTTGGGGCTTGTTAACAGCTCAATGGCTGAACAAACATGAACCCAGTAGCTAGCAACTTTGCCATTTATGCTGACTGGGAAAAAGATCACATGTGCAGCTAATTGCTAGAGCAAAATCAAAAACTGCACACCAACTTTAACACCTATTCGCACCAGCATGCAGAAAAGCCGCAGTATAATGCATGGGGAGATTGCATAGATGCAAAGTAACCAATGAAACAAATCACTCATACATAGTTGATGTGCAGTTTTTCATCTTGCTCTAGCAATTAGCTCACCTGTCTTCTTTCCTCGCTCTTCTCTTCTCTAGGTCCACAGCGGGTGTTGTGACATCATCATGCAGCCTGTACCGGGACGCCACTAGGCGTCTACTAGGCTGTAAGGCTATGCATAGGCTTACGGCCTAGTACGGACTGCGGAGCAGGTGGCGTGATGACATGATCAGCAGGCAGCGGCCGTGATCTCGGCATCACTGGGTCTATGTGACCCGGTGATGCAGCTGTGTGTAGCAGTGGATCTGCGGCCCATGTAGCATCACCACAGGCCGGCGGTGGGCACGGAGCCAGCCCGGACTCAAGTGGCCCATCGGGCGAACGCCCAGTTAAGTGTATGGGCAGTATGTGATGCAGTTCAAAGGTGCGCTCATGGTGTAGCACAACGGTTTACAACCTAATTAGCTTTAACCATTATTCCAAAAGATAGATAGCAATCAGAGTATAACAGGTGAACAGGTTGCAATATCAACAGTATCAAGGTCAAACCCTCTTCAATGTCCCGAATTAGGAACTGAATAGTTCTTGAATAGTCACCTATGGCCTGGCACCAACTCTGGCCCTAACTAAGCTAATTAAAGGTCTGGTAATAGTTCTAGGTAAGTTAGCGTGCACACTACTGACTCGGGTCTACCTTGGATGTCACCGCTCCAAGATGAGGGTCCCTTCTGTCGGAGTCTGATATCCAAGATGGTGGTCACTCCTCTCTGTTTCTGGATCCTGCAGAATTTCCGTTCTGTCACAGTGTTCTCCTTGCCAACAGCATCAATGCAGCCAGCCAAACTCTCCTCTCTCACCAGTAGTTGGTTACAGTTGATGGATTCTCGGAGGCAGGAGAACTAGGCAGGAGAACTATCCTCTGCCTGATCTCTCAGTCTTATAACTTCACCTCTCCAAAATGACTGCTGCGTCCTAATGCCTAAGGGCAGGTCCGAATCACATGACTTATATATTATACATTAGTTAGATTCTCAAAATAGTGGCATCTTGTAACAATGCAGTTACATGACATAAGTCTGCATAGCTAAGCATATGCTAAATAGTTGTCTACAAAATTATGGCTATATATTTATATTATATATATATATTATATATATATAATATATATATATATATATATATTAGTTATTATACATGCATATATATATATATATATATGTATAATATATATTATATATATAAATATATAAATATATATAATATATATATATATAATTATAATATATATATATATATATATATATATATATATATATATATATATAATATATAGTGACAAGACGAAAGCCTTGTCATTGAGGGTTGATATGTGCCACCAAACCTCCGGGCTACGATGGAGTGAGCCAGATAAATAGGTATGCAACCTTAGGTTGCAGACACCTTGATCACGTTTACATCACTGCTTTCAGCAGTGATTCCGGGCCTAGCTTTTACTGGAGCAGTCTTAGAGTTGAGTGAGGACCACTCCGGGATTTCCTTTGGCCTATAAGGCCAGGAAGTCAGCAGGCCTGGGTGTGGTACACCACTACGAGCTAGGAGGGTGTGAGGGACAGATTGTGTGTGTAAAGTCTCTCTGAGGAAAGCTGGACTTATCCTGCTTACATGCTGCTACTTTTGTGTTTGGTGAGCTGAACCTGTTATGTTATATGTTACTGCCTGAAGAAGGGTCCTGTTTAAGTTCTGTTTACGCATCTGCTGAAGATAAGCGGTTTATGTTCTGGACTTTCTGTTAGGACCCATTAAAGTGAACGCATTTGTTGTCGTGGTCCCTGTGACGGAGATGACCCCCCACAAGTGGTGGAGTTGATGCTGGTAGTCACGCGCTCCGGGAAAAGTCACAGAGGGCAAATAAAGACTGCATGTCTGGCTTAAAGCCGTGGCAGCGGTGCAAACAGGTGCTTTCAGCATGGATGAGCTCATCAAGCAACTGGTGCAAGCCACTCTCCAGCAGCAGCAGATCAGTGCCCAGCAGCAGAGGGCACACACGAGGTCATGCAGGCCCAACGGGAGACCAATCAGCTCCTGGTCCGTCAACTGGCCGCGCTGGCAGACACCGCTCCAAAGCAGGAGGAACCAGTGGAGGACAACTCCAGAGTATGAAAGTTGGTAAGAGAGGCATTACAAAAGATGACGCCTGAAGACAACGTAGAGGCCTTCCTAACCATCTTTGAGCGAGTGGCCGAGAGAGAAAAACTCCCCACAGAGCAATGGCGGAAGTCTTGGCAACTTACCTGACTGGAGAGCCGCAGAAGGCCTATTTCAATCTTCCCCTGCCAGAGGCCAAAATCTACGGCAAGCTAAAGGCGGAAATCCTCGCCCGTTTGGGGGTGAATCTGGCTGTCCGAGCCCAGCGAGTGCAACACTGGGAGTATGCTCAAGACAAGCCCTCCAGGTCGCAAATGTTCGACTTGTTCCACCTGGTGCAAAAGTGGCTGCAGCCGGAATCCTGTACCCCGATGCAGATGGTGGAGAGAGTCGTGATGGACCGGTTCATCCAAACCGTGCCCAGAGCTATACAACGCTGGGTTGCTCAGGGAGATCCCCAGTGTGCTGATGACCTGGTGAGCCTGGTGGAGAGGTACCAAGCAGTGGAAATCTCGTATGACTGACCAGTGGCCGGTAGGTCAGTTGCTGGGTGCGCCAAGAAGTGGCCCAAAGCATTGCTAGAGGGACGAGTCTAAGTCCCAGAAGATCTCCAGCCTGGTCCAGTGAGGAGTCTTCGCCCGGTGATATGCTGGAGGTGTCAAGGTCCGGGGCACATTGCAGCACACTGCCCCCTGTCCTCAGAGCCCATGGACTGCAATGCAAGCCGCTGCTGGTCCTGGTTGGCCTACCCTGCCTACAGTGCCGTACCTCACCCTGGCAAGGGTCCCCAGGTCTGTCAGGTAACGGTTAATGGGGTAGCAGTGTGTGGACTTCTGGACTCCGGGAGTTTGGTGACCCTGTTAAGGGCCACACTCCCTCATGTACTGGTTCCCAGCAAGGGGATTGGGGTACAGTGTATCCATGGGGACACTAAGAACTACCCAGTGGCCAAGGTGACTGTGGCTACAGAGCAAGCTACCCTGTCCCATACCGTGGGGATCGCAAAAAATCTTATGTACCCCATAATTCTGGGAAGAGACTTTTCGGCGTTTTGGGACTTGTGGGGTAAGGCCATGACTGCGGGCCACAAGAGGGGCCCAAACAATCTTGAGAAGGGTAATAAAAAAGGAGAGTGATGTGTATAATAATGTGACACAGGAATTTCTTTTGGTGGTATTAGCCGTGGATGAAGATGAGGAATCATCCCAGGAGGCTGATATCCCTGATCTGGAGGTGTCCCAGGAAAATTTTGGGACCTCCCAGCTCAGGGACCTAATGTTAAAAACCGCTCTAGACAATGTCATGGTGATAAATGGTGTTCCCCAAGAACCAGGGGCAGGTCACTGGTTTCCGCACTTCGCCATAGTTAATGGTTTTACTGTATTGGGTAACTAAAGTGAGAGATGAGGTGGTGGAACAACTGCTGGTACCAGGGCCCTACCGGTGGATGGTATTGGACCTAGCCCATGCTCACGTGTTGGGGGGACACTTGGGGGTAGATAAGACCCGGGAGCGAATCTTACAAAGATTTTATTGGCCAGGATGTCATCAGAAAATATAGGATTTTTGCCATTAGTCCATTAGTTCCTCTGCCCATTATATAGACCCCCTTCAAGCGGAATCAATGGATCTGGTAGGCCCACTGGTAAAATCAGCTAGGGGTCACCAAAATATATTGGTGACCCTAGATTATGCTACCCGGTACCCGGAAGCAGTACCCCAAGGAAATTCCTCCTCAAAATCTATTGCCCGAGAGTTGTTACAATAGTCCATATGTAGTCTGTCTAGTGATTTGTAAAATAGAAGTACTTTGTTGATATCATCTATGCAACTATGAGGAATTTGATGCACCCCATGAACTCCTAAGTCTTTTTCTATATTACAGTTCACTTATTTGGTAAAAACAGCTCACTTACTTTTAGTTGCTCTGTGGTTTCAGTGCGGTGCTCGGACGCCCGGTAACTCCTAACCAGGCTTGTGATGCAACTTCTTTTTCTCCCAAACTTCCTGCTACTGCAGTATCTGGAACATCACGATTCAAAGGACTCCATTCACCAGCTGTCCTCTCCTTTTATTGATACATATTAAAATATTAAATGACAGGGAGTAGCAATCCAATGTACAATAGTGATCAGATCTATACACAGACTTCTCTGTTGTTTAACTATTTCATCTCAGGCTCTCTTTTCCTTAAGCCTTGGTCGATGTTCACATTCTAGTTATTAACCTATGCCTAAAATCTAAACAAATTTTAAAAACAATTGAACTATTCTGATCCTATATAATTCCACACTTATATACGTTAAGTAATGGTATAATAAGTCGTATTTTATATTTAAACCACTCTGGCTGAGTAGTAAAGGCAATTTAAAATTCCACCAGGCTTCTTACATTAAGTAACTTTCTTCTATGATCGCCTTCATCTTGTAGTTAGAAAACATCTTTCTACTCCTTTACTGTGATACTGTAGAGCTTATGATTACTGAACTTCGATACTGTGTTTCGATACGATGACTTTTTAGTGATTCCACACCTGGATTTTGGGCGTCCGATAAATGTTCCTTATCTCGTTTTAGACTTTTAGTTGGAATCCAACATATGTATTTTGCATTCATGGCACTGATATTAAATACATACGTATTTTGTGTTACAGTTTATATATGCTATATATTTTATTCAAAACTTTCTCTGTATTATTTGAGCAGAAAGCTTTTACTGTTCTTCATGGTTTGCAATTTATACCAGATTTTTTGACCACAGAAGTAATTGCCACATATGTTTTGCAACCATTGTACGTTTCATTTAGACTGTGATGCAATTGACATACTGGAGAGACCATGGACCCAATGGTTTCACCCGTCTAGGAACAATTATTTATGCACCTTTTGAAAAAAATTCTGTTGTTCTATCATTGCAGGTCAGTATAGGCAAATGTTTCTTGATTATTTTTCTATATTAGTCTTGCTCACTGTTTTCCATCTGGACATAAAAGGAAAGCACAATGGCTCAGTGGTTAGCACTTTTGCCTTGCAGCACTGGGGTCCTTGGTTCAAATCCCACCAAGGACAACATCTGGAGTATGTATAGTCTCTCCGTGTTTTCATAGACTTCCTCTGAGTACTCTGGTTTGCCCCACACTCCAAAAACATACTAATATGGTTAATCTGGACTTTATACTGTAAGGGCGACATATATGATCGGGAGTTGCGTATAATTTTCTGGCGAAAACTGCGCCTCACCGTGCTGAATCCCCTGTCGGACGCAGGGATGCACCTAACATGAAGGGGCGTGCAATGGAGCACGCTGTGGGCGTTTGGGGGTGGGATGCGGCAAATTCGAAAACTCCGAGGCATGCATGATTGCGGGTCGGCAAAGTGAGGTGCATTAAACTAGGTCTGCCTTTGCAGCTCCGACAGGCAGACCTAGTTTAATGTGGTCTATCTGAGCGGAGAAGTCGATGTGGCGAGCGCGAATTCTTGTATGTGCTTTAGTTCTACACTCTACAGCGTCACTACTAAATAAATGATTTTTTCAAGAAGAATAAATTAATTAAGAATAAATCCTGCTGGGAGGAACAGTCCCAGTATAAGCCTTTTGTTGTATATTACTGAATTGCATTAAACTTCAAAGCAGCCAAATACATCTATAAAAATGTTGTTATAGAAATGTTTAATTAAACATCTGTCCACATCTGCATTGGCTTATGTGATGTTATAATTTAGTGTAATGCCAACGGAACTTTGGAATTACATGGTAGTGGATATTTTTTTCATTGGAGCTAATATATATATATATTATTGTCATTAATGTTATTGTAGATCAATGTAACGAATACATTGATTTCATTCGTATTCCAGCAGTGGATTATTTCTGGAACAATGAAAATAATTTTATTCTATATACTGAGGAATGTATTTACCGACACAGACAATCCGGCCTGAATTACATTTGCAATTACGTGTCACAATATATGGCACGTATTTGCATTATCAATTAAGGACGGATTTCACGTCGAAATAACATTTACCCAGTTTTGATAAGAAATATAATTTGATTTTTCATGAAAGGAAGTACTTAATAAATAACCTGACATATCAAGTGCTGGAACAATGAAATCATGTATTAGTACTTTTCTACCAATTAAATTTACCACATTACCGCAGGAGCCAGTTTTGGCCTCTCTGGACTGAGCCCATTTTTGATATCTGTAATGTGTCACTTTATGTGAGGAATAATTTTTGACACTTTAAGAACCTATCATGTGATTCGGAGAGTGTTTTATCGTGACCAATTGTGCGTTAGATTGTAAGAAATTTTTGGTCCAATAAATTGTTTGTTTATTTGTGAAAAATATCAACATTATATCGTGAAAACTTTTTTTAAAAATTTACCAATTTTAACGTTCATAATTTCGGAATGTAAGACAGATTAGTTATTCCACTCTTCAATAGTTTATAACACTGGCTTCTTACCTATGTCTGCGTGCTAGTTTGGCATCTATTTTTTTATATGTATTTTTTTTTTTTTACGACATTTAGGGGGCTTAGATATTTTGTAGTAATTTTTCAAAATTTTCACAAATTGAAATATACATTTTTTAGAAGAAACCAGTCAGTTCTAACGGATTTTGATTGGCCGGTATGTTAGATACCCATAAATGACCTCTTCTAAGAAACTTAACCACCCCTTAAAGTATTACATAACCGCATTTAGGAAGTTTATTAACCCTTTAGGTGAGTCACAGGAATTTAAACTAAGTGGCAGTGAAATTTCTAAAAATTTCACTTTTTTTTGCAGATTTTAAATTTTTATACATTGTTCACAAGTAATACGGTATATGGATCAAGGGAAATACAACTTAATATTGACTCCAGTCTCTGACGTTTTCAGAGTTATTCCCATATGTTGCACCTAGTGCATTATTTGGCAACCACATAAGCCCCAGAATTGGAGGAGCACCTAATGGACTCTGTGTCTCATTTTCTATTACCATTTATTTAGGGGCCATTTCAGGTTTGCGGACACCCTTAAAGGGTTCAAAAATTAATAAACGCCCCCTAAAATAACCTTTTTGGAAATTACAAACCCCTTAAGGAATATATCCAGGGGTGTAGTGAGCTTACGACCAACCTGGTGTGTCTCAAAATATAATTTTTGCGTTAGGCTGTAGAAATGTAAAACATTTTTTTCATTTCATCTGCAATTTTTAGTTGAAAAGTTTAATTTTTACAGGAATCACTGGTAAGTAAAAAAGCACCCATAACTTGTTACAATATTTCTTCCAAGTGCGGCAATACCCTACATGGGTTATAATCTGCTGTTTGGGGCAATGGCCGGGGGTATATGGGAGGGAGCGCTAGTTTGGCTTTTGGAATGCAGTTTTTTGGTAGGGGCCATGTGCATATAACAAGCCCCCAAAGTACACGAACAGGTGAAACCTTCCATTAGCTCAAACTATTTTGGAGTACAAGCAAGCCTCAAAGAATCATCTCGGGGTGTATTGTTCATTTTGGGTGCAAGGTGTACAAAGTTGCTTTTTTTTGCCAGTGGGATATGAAAAGAGGGGAAAACGCATTTCCGCCATTGTTTTTTGAGATTCAATTTTTCAGCGTTCGCCGTGCAGTGTAAATTGGACTCAGGATATTCTTTACTATGGGGGGTCGGTACAAATTGCAATGGTATAGATATTATATAGTTTTTTTATGTTTTAGTACTTTTTCCACAATAGAAATAGGTCTTATAAAATACATACTTCGCGTTTTTATGTTGTTCTGTTCTGATAGGCCATAATGTTTTCAGTATTCTGTATACGGAGATGATTCTGGGATTGTTGTTTTGTGGGATGAGTTGATGTTTTTATTTAGTACCATTATGGGGGGCATATGCGCTTTGATCACTTTTTATTAGGTTTTTGTGAGGCATTTTGAACACTAATATACAGGCAGTCTGTAGTGTTTTTTATTTTTATTTTTAACGCGGTCTCCGTGCAGATATAACTGACATAATAGTATTACTCATAAGGTCGATCGATTACAGCGATATCCAATTTGTATATTTTTTTATGTTTTATGCTTTTACACTATTATAAACACTTTATTTCAAAAGGGGAAAACACGTTTTTGCATCGCAATAGTCTGAGCGCCCATAACTTTTTTATTTTTCTGTGTACGAGCTGTGTAGGGGACTTGTTTTTGCTGGGAAGGAGTTGACGTTTTTATTGAGTTTAATTTTGGGTGGGACAAGAATTTTGAGCAGTTTTAAATCCGTTTTTTGGAAGGCAGGGGGAGAATATACTGCAATCCTAGCTAGTGCTTTTTGATTTTATTTTTTACAGCCTCATGTGCAGTATCCATGACCAGTTTGCTATACTCTACTGGGTCGTTTACGATTATGGCGATACCACTATTTATA
The DNA here is from genome assembly GCA_025379985.1 of Phyllomedusa bahiana. Taxonomy (NCBI): domain Eukaryota; kingdom Metazoa; phylum Chordata; class Amphibia; order Anura; family Hylidae; genus Phyllomedusa; species Phyllomedusa bahiana. Next base: position 114,466 of record JAODAL010004439.1, on the reverse strand, counting down.
TAGTTTTTTTAATTCTTGAAGCACTTTAAACAAAAAAAAAAAAGTGTTTTTATTGTGTTAATAATATTTATGCATGGCTGTTCTCTGTGTGCCTAACTTTCTTATTTTTCCATATACAGAGAACGTGTGGGACTTTTTTTTTGCGGGATGAAACTCTGTAAATAGTTTTTATTGGTACTACTTTGGCGTCTATTATGAATTTTGGAATCGCTTTTTTATTCAATTTTATGTGCTGCAGGATGTACAAAATTCGCACAGATTCTGGGACTGTTTTTTGTTTTTGTTTTTATGGCGTTCACACCCGTTCGGGTGAATTAACATGTCAGATTTTTCGGGTGGGTCGTTACGCACGCGGCGATACCAAATATGGGTACTTTATTTTATTTTTGATCTTTTTGGGGCGTTTGGCGTTTGTAAAGGGGGAAAAGGGCGGTTGTCACGTGTTTGTATTTTTTTTTTTGGTTTGGGTTTTACTTTTTTTTCACTTTTTGATATTTATTTTTACTTTTTTCACTTTTTTTCTCTTTATCTTCTAACAGCAATCATCAGATTGCTGTTAAGAATTGGCCAGACCTGTGCACAGTATCAGTACTGTGTACTGGTTGCCATGACAACGCCTCGTCACCATGCCCACAATGCATTTGACGGGCATGGTTTTGAGTCACTCATGACCCCGGGAAGTGCCGTTCACTTCCATGGATCATCAGTTCAGGCGTCGGTGCCGCACTATAGTGCGGCAGCAGCGGGAGCAGGCAGGAGGAGCTCACTCATCCTGCCTGCGGATTTATTACTCGCAGCCATGACAGGGCTTGCGGTAATGAAGCGGTAATCACCCGCGGCCGGAGCCCACTCCGGCCGGGGGTGATACGGCTTGCGGCCAAGACGTAAATAAACGCTGGTCACATGTAGCGATCGTGCGATGGCGCGCCGCAACGCCCCCGCGCGATCGCACAGGGCGTATGGATTCGGCCATTTGCGGGAAGTCACTTCCCGCCTAGGGCGTATCCATAGCCCATAGTCGGTAAGGGGTTAAATAACATTAATGAACAATATATATTATTAGTCCAAAGAAAAAATCTCCACCACAAAATGTATTCCATAACTCTGCAATGAAAATTACACTAATGAACATCCTCATAAGCCAATGCAGAATGTTGGCCAGATGTTTTTTTTTTTTTTTATGTATTTGTTCTTCTTTCTCTTTTATTGTATTTTGTATCTATCAGCACAGAGTCTGGCTGGACCTTTGTTTCTCAAGTAGGTATTTCTATGTTTACAAGGCTAGTTCTGGAAGTATTTACAGACGTATTTACGTCCGTAAATACATCACCAACTGAGCATATGATAAGGAACAAGTAGCTTAGACAATGGCTACCACAATGAGGGTAATCCGGAGTATTTATGGTCGTAATACGGCTGTAAAATACGTCCTGGATTTACCATTGGTAGCCATTCTAAGCTACTTGTTCCTATTTAGGCCTCACGTTGGTGTTGTTGTATTTTTACAGAGTTAAATCGTCTGTAATACGTACCAGAGCTAAGCCCTGGGAACACTCAGATATCCTGCTTGGAGAACCACAGGTCAATAGCCAGACCTGTGCTGTGCTGGCTCTTGCTGTACATAAGAAATAGTATAAAATGTTAATGATGAACAATACCTTCCTTTTCATTTTTTATTTAAAAAAACAAATAGACCAAAATTAACTATCTGTACAATCATCTTCGTTGGTTTATTTAATGTAAAAATTAATCAATTCTCTCCCTTTTTGTAAGACCTGTTCTAGCTTATTATTTCATGTTTGGACGACGTTATTATATATTGCTTTTATTTTAAATGATCAACTTTTCTATACATCGCAATGGCATTTTATTCTACATTTGATTTTTAACCGTATTTTTTCATTTTGATAAGAAAATCTCTTTTTTCCGATTTTCATAACATGTTTAATGCTTTTTCGAGGATTTCCAAGCCACACTGTCTCGACTCGTAATACATGTTAGGTGCCATTGCCTTACTGCGCCTTAGTTCTCGCAATGCGCCTCACAATCTGGAGAGAGGCGCATAGGGAACTTAACACACATGTATGAGAACCCCTCGGCTGCCGACTTAAATGAGGTGCAGCTGTCCTAAAAATACACGTGAAAACAGGCACTCCGACGCGCCCATCTTCATACATGTCGCCCTAAGTGTCAATGGGGACAGGGACCAGGGGGATAAGGACAATGCCAGTACAGCACAGTGGAATATAATGGCACTGTATAAATAAGTATATTTTCACCTATATGTAAAACCCTTAATTTTTGGAAACATTTCATTTAAAAAAAAAATTTAATCTCATGAAGGCATTGGAGGGGTTTTTGTTTTTTCATCACTATGTTCCTATATTCAGAACTTTTTAATGTTTCTGTCAATGTAGCCATATGAGGGATTGTTCTTTGCAGGGTTTGTTTAATGACACCACTTTATGGTTCTTATTGCATTCAAGAAATTGCATTAATTTCCTTGAGAGGTAATTAAAAGAAAATTCTCCCATCATTTTATTGGGTGTCATTTTGGTGACTTTTATGGTGTAGTTTTAATGACAATATCTTCATTTCAACCACACCTATTGCCAACAAGTTTGTTAAATCGGGCACACAGCCATGCCAGAGGGCCCGGGGGGGTTGCGGCCTAAAAACATCGGGGGCCCGGCCTCTGTTTACGTTTTGCTCAGTAGGGTGGGTTTCACAATCAAATTTTACCCATCTTGATCTGGGCATTGTTTTTTCAGAGAAAAAAATATATGTTTCGTCACTAATTTTAATGCATTCCACATGTCTGTCCTCACCCAGCGTCACTGTAGAATGAAAGTCATCACTGACAAATTAAAAAAAAATCCCACAATACCAAGAGCCAATAATATTGGTACTTACAGACAAAATAATGGTGCCAGACCATGACCAAATTCGACTATTAGTTGCACACAGGCTCTGCAGACATGTAAGTGATTACAGTACAGTTACATTTAGGACCCCAAAGGTGACTCTTTTTTTGATCGGGTATTCATTTTCCTTTTTTTCTATCGGCCCAGATCACCATGATTTTCCGGGCCATGCCCTTTTGTGCAGAATTTCCCACAAAAAAATTTTGGAATCCTTACTTTTCCAGATTTATACCCCCTATGGGGTTGGGGGGGGTGTCTTGTACTCCCTAACCGTGGAGCCTATATAGGAAAAGTATGTTGACACCCATAACCCCAGAAACCCCGCTTTCCTATGATGTTGTTGTGGGGATGGGTTGTCCCCCATTGTTCCTTATGGGTCCCCTTAGGTAGGGGGGTACTAGCCCCCCGAGCAAAAGAGTAGGTAGTTTGGCCCCAGTCACAAAATAGAATAAAAATTACAAATTTTTTCCAAAAAATTAAGAGCAAACGGGGAATCAAAAACAAAAACCCTGTGTCAGATGGTCAGGGGGGCGGATAAAAAAGTAGGCGAGCGTTTGGGGCGGAAATACCTTGTCTTAGTCTTTTTCCCGGCCCGAAAGCGTCACCCTACTTTCACCCGCCCTCTGCCCATGCTTGACACGGGTTTTGTTTTTTTTGATTCCTGTTTGCTCTTAATGTTTCGAATAAATTTGTTATTTTTATTCTATTTTGTGATTGTCCCAAATCTACTTACTCTTTTGCTCTGGACTTTAGCGTCACATGGGACGCAGTTTTTGAGCCAGTCGGCTGCTATGTACATTTTAAATACTAGGAGTGAGCTGGTTTTTCCTTGTTTTGTTAAACATAGACCCCCCCCCCGTAAATAAAGGTATATGGGACTGCTCGGTGGTAGGTATATAGCCCCCCCCCCCAGTGGTAGCATTAACCCCTGGTAGGTATACAGTCCCCATTAGTATGTGTTGGTTTAAAAGGGTAGAGTAAGTGGGTAGGTATATGGCCCCCTCAATGGGTGGAAAGTATATTAATACCTACGGGGCAATATAGCCCCAAATGGTAGGGAGGATGTTTATAGGCCAGCCAGTAAGTGGGTAGATATATGGGCCCCCCGTAGGTAGTTGGTATATGGGCCCCCTGTAGTAGGTAGGGAATAGGTTCCCTCAGTAGGTTATAGGTTGGTAGATACATAGGGCCCCAGTAGGTAGGTCGCTATAGAGGTCCTCTTTGTAGTTAGGTATATAGGTCGCCACAGTAGGTAGGTACGTATAAAGGTCCCCCAAAAAAGGGGTAGGGATATAGTTCCTTTGTAGTTGCGGTAAATAGTTCCCCCAGTGGGTGGGATGTATAAGGTCTCCCCAGTAGATTGGAAGGAATATGATTCCTAGTAAGTTTGGGAGGGCCCCCGGTCAAAAGTAGGTGGTATAAGTCACTCCAGGTTTGGAGGGCTATAGGGCCCCACAGTAGGTTGGTAGGACTATACGTCGCCCAGTAGGTTGGTCTATAGGTCCCCTAGTAGGTTGATATGTCTATAGGGCCCCTCAATAGATAGGTAGGTTACGGTCCCCGAAAAGGCTGAATTTAAAAACAAAAACCTTTTAAAAAATTTGGGTAAAATAATAAGCTAAGGACAGGAACAGAATATACTACTTTAACCATTAAGGATCAAAGGCCTTACGTTTTTAAAACGCCCAAGTCCAGATTTTCTTGTTGCCCTGGCAACCCAAACAGGCTTATGCAAAAATCAGAGCTCATAGCAAACAATCAGAGATTAGCTTTCATTTTCCAGAGTCCTATATGAAATGAAAGCTGATCTCTGATTGGTTGCTATGAGCTCTGCTTGCTTGCTATTGGATATGATTGGTTGCTATGGGCAACAAAGACAGTTTAACTGTTAGATAGTTTTCATACATAAGTCCCAAAATGACCCAAAAAATGCAATTCTGGAGTTTGGAATTTTTTGTCTTGTAAGATATTTGCTGTACAGGATACCTGATATTATGTTTTAATAGATTGGACTTGTAAATAGAGTAAGTAAGTAAATAGTAAGTAAGTAAATAGAGCGGTAAGCCGCTTGGCTGTATAAAGATTTATACCTTTTTGATACAAAGTAAAGCATTTATTTAAACAAGTGTATCCTTTGCCAGTATATTTTGTATTGAAACCTTCTCATCCGACATCAGTACCTAACCTTACAGATACTCTAAGGCCCCGTTCACACGGCTTATTTGCCGACGGATTGGCGCCGTATTCCGCGCCGGATTTGCATTCAATACGGCGCCAATCGTCGGAGTCATTACGGTAATCCACTGCTTCATAGAGAACAGTGGATTCCGTCGCTCCTCCCCGCTCGGCGAATCCGCCGACGGGGGGAGAGAAAGTGACATGCACATTATTTACGGCGCGGACGCGCCGTAACAATGCATTGTCTATGGGGCGGGGAGCGGCGCCCCCGCCGCGCTCCGGCCCCGCCCCCGTCCGCCCCTTATTCACTGGCGGATTTGTGCGTCAATACGGCGCACAAATCGTCGGGAATAAGCCGTGTGAACACGGCCTAATGGTTGAATGGTCATGAATTTTCAGACAAGCTGAAATATATTATGGAAAGCCTTCTTAGACTTAGACGAGTGGAAGCTGTTATTGCCAATGGTTTTGGAATGGGATGCCCAACAATCCCATATAGTTAGATCATGTTTAGGTGGTTAGGTGTATATACACTTTTGTCATTATAGTATCTATTGTAAATCCTGGCATGTACTCTTATTTTACTGCAAAGGCTCTGATCACTCTCGTCACTAAAGCATGAGAATATTATGCTTCATGAAATGTAGAAAACGAGAGCTGTTGGCATGACAAGTGTTTATTACTGAAAAGAAGCACAATGCATTGTCAGTACTCTACTTAGAGATCATCTCGAGACTCTTTTTCCCAGCTCTTCAGACTGACACTTGAAAGCAGCTTCTTCTCTTCGATACCCTGAGCACACCCAACATTACTAGCTCCCAGATATTCTGTATATCGGGAATGATGGATTCACACTGAGCCTTTTTAAACCGCAGGACCTAAATGTAGACAGCAATGACAGCATCACAATTCTGCCTGTACTACATTTAAGCAGTTGTTAGCAGTTTTTGTGCTGATTTATTTTTTATCTGGCATTATGTGTTTCAATATATTGATTTTAATGCATCACATGTACATTTTTATAGCCCTATATTTTTAAAATAAAATGTAAAAAATTGCTTTGATACAAGATATTCTATTTTGACAAATTTTAGTAAAGTCCGTGGTATTCTAAAATTACAACCAAAGGTAATAGACATGCTAAACTACAACTATACAATCGTATCCTCTGGATACTAGATAACTGTTGTATTTATCTCCTTACTGCAATAACTGTCTCATGATCTTAATACGAGACAGTTTTCATACATGAGTGCCATTGTACCTATTGTGAAACACAGAGGAGGCTCGGTAGTCCCCGGATTCAATTGCTAAGCTCTTATCAATTGACTTGAGGCTTAAACAACCGGCTTAACGACTGTTAGCAACTTCACTTGGAGTGGTAATGTACTGCTCTCCACCAAAGTGGAGCGTGACAACCAGGTGGAAGGTACTAGATGGTACACTTGGTGTGGTGAATGCTGGAGCTGTGGCACTTTCTCCGTATATATCTGTATTCTACAGTAGAAGTTGCAATGCTGTCTGATTTATATAAATTTTAGTCCTGTGTAAAATGTGGCTGTGGAATTTACTATACCATGTGCACCATCCATCACCTTCCTCAGGGTCATCATGCTCCTCTTTGATGGGCAGCAGCACAGTACGAGAGTCAGGGGATGAAAACTAAAGCAGAAAGCCCAACGGTGGATAAGGACACTGAGCAATCACTCACAATGTTTCTACAGTGGTAAAGCCCAGGGAAAAGATATTTCAATACCTTTGTTGATGAGAACAGGACTCTCGTTTTATAAACTCTGTGACACCTCTGGTTAGATTGAGCACTGTCATACATAGCTGTTTTATACATGTTATGAATATTGTTACATGTATCACCGGATCTGTTCCCTGGATGGAGATATATGTAGACACACACAAATATAGAGAGAGCAGCAACCAATATTACACACCAGATCACCTGCAGCACACCACTTCTCATTATTTGCATTGTAGATGGTAATTGGTGATTGCATACAGTCACACAAACCTCATGCCCTCCCATGCTGAGCACTGAGATCTCCAGCACCCCCTCCCTGCTGCATTCTGGCATCCCTCCATTCTTACCTATCCTATTGGGAGGATGCTGCAGGTCCTGTAGGGCTTCAGCCCATAGCCTGCACAGGATGAAGCCAGTCAGCATGAAAGGTAGAGTGGCAGAGAGCTGCATGGCTTCCCCCTAATACTTCCCAGTCTACAAGTCCTTTGCGCATGCGCGACTCTCCCACTTGTATCTGCTGCTGGCTTTGTGCAGCTTTTTGTGTACTTTAATCCCGGACACATAACACGCACTAGTGATGCCAGGTCCTTACAACTTGTAAGACGATAGCTTAGCAACCGGTATCGACTTGGGACCATAACAATTGGTGGCAGATGTTGGCGCAACGGGGACTAAGGCTCGGCAGGGGCGTTGCTAGGGTCCCAAAACATCCGGGGCTCGGGACCTTAAGTTTTTCTGAGTAGGGCAGGGTGCACACGGAATTTTTTGCGTCTCATTATGAACTGCAGATGTATTTTTACAGAGAAAAACCTTTGTATGTAGGCTCAGGAGAAATATAAGTGATTATACTGCAGTTACATTTAGTGACTTACAGGAGACGTCTCTGAAGAGTTGTTCTCTTTCTCTTCTTCTCCATCTGGCCCAGACGCCATGACGTCCTCTCCTGGCAACGACTCTTGTAGAATGTACAAAACAAACATCTTAAACTACTCATTTTATCAGCATTTCTCTACAATTTCCTATTTCTTTACAAACTCCCCATCTATAGTGCCCCAAATGGTAATAATTACCCCCTTGTAGGTAAATATTTGCCCCCTATAGCCAGGTAGTAGCCCACTGTAGCCAGGTTGTAGCCCCTTTTAGCCAAGTAGTTGCCCCCTCTAGCTAGGTTGCTGCCCCCTCTAGCCAGGTTATTAGCCCCTCTAGCCAGGTTACTGCCCTCTGTAGCCAGGTTACTGCCCTCTGTAGCTCGGTTACTGCCCCCTGTAGCCAGTAATATGTCCCCTGTAGCCAGTAATGTGCCCCCTGTAGCCAGTAATATGCCCCCTGTAGCCCGTAATATGCTCCTTGTAGTCAGGTTATTAGTCCCCTGTAGCCAGGTTACTGCCCCTTAGCCAGGTAATATGCCCCCATAGCCAGGTAATATGCCCCCCTTAGCCAGTAATATGCCCCACTTTGCCACATATAATATGCCCCTTTGCTACATATGCCCCCTTAGCCACATATAATATGCTCCCTTTGCGATATATGCCCCCTTTGCCACATATGCCCCCTTAGCCACATATGCCCCCTTTGCCACATATAATATGCCCACTTAGCCACATATTGCCCCTTAGCCACATATAATATGCCCCATTTGCCACATATGCCCAATTTGCCACATATACCACTTTGTCACATATGCCCCCTTTGCCACAGATGCCCACTTAGCCACATATGCCCCCTAAGCCACATATGCCCGTAAGCCACATATGCAACCCTACGCCACATATGCCCCCTTAGCCACATATGCCCCCTAAGCCACATATGCCCCTTTGCCACATATGCCCCCTTAGATAATAAAAGTAAAATAAAAAAAACTACTTACCTAATGAGGCACGGTCCGCGTGTCCAGGTCCTGCAGCTGGTGAACGGTGTAAGCAGCGTGATGTCATCACGCTGCTTACGCCGTCTCGCGGTGCCCGGGACCTCCTCGGTCGGCAGAGCTGCCGGTTTAGAGGATCCCAGCGTTGCAGGGGGGTGATGGAAGCGGTGCCTCACGCCCCCTGCGACGCTCAGGTGTATGTACGGCGCTTACCAAGTGCCGTACATACAGGGGGGAAGACATGACGGTACCGAACCGTCCTGCCTTCTCCTCGACTCTGACTGCGAGGCCGCTGTGAAACGGCCGTGCAGTCAGAGATCGGCGGGCGCCGCCCGCACTAAGGAGCGCTCCAGGCCCACGGCAGCGGCCTGGAGCCGCCGAGACTCGGGGCAAAGGCAGATTCATTCGGGGCTCGTGCCCCGAATGAATCTGCCTGGCGACGCCCCTGAGGCTCGGTTATGTTTTGTGGCTGCTTTGTTGCATCTGGTACTGTCCAGAGTAAAATGAAATCATCAGACTACGAGAAATGTCAATGGAAAGGCATCACCATTCAGGGAATGAATGTGGACAACCCCTTTAAGCCAGTGCATCGCTCAACTATGAAACTTACCGGAATTAATGAGCTGCTCTGTTGGATGCCATATGTATACAGATGTTTTTCTTTAGAATAATGCTTCTACAGATAGATACCTGGATGCAAGTTGAATCTAATGATGTACATAACTTTTTCGAGCAGGAAAAACTCAGTATGCCTTTGTATGAAATTAGAGACATACAGAGGTATACTAAGAGCCCACAAGGGGATAGTATAAGCTGTAATATGGCCATGTGCATCAGCCTTTATTCAATACGGTTCAGGTGTTGAATGTAATATGTAAGGCACATGGAAAGTAAAGGTAAACCTTCCCATATGTTCAAAATCTTCAGAAGATACTATAAAAAGATTATTTGGACCCCAAGGCTTTCTTTTTATTTACATAATATCTTATAAGACATATGTTCAGAATTTTAAGGAAATACCAATAAAATTGCATTATTCCAACAAAGACTTTAATCACCTGGTATCTAAAGAAGCATGAGGATAAGATAAATGTGGATTACCAGATTGTTGACCCTGTTAGAAATGTGCAGTATGATCAATTAGTGTTTAGAATTTCGAGTTTTTACTTTCACTGAAACACCATAACATTCATGGTGTGTGGACTATCTTCAGGCGCCATTCCCTGAAACCTTGACACCACCCTGAATAGAGCCTTAAATATATTATATTATGCTAAATGTGATAAAAATGAAAGACGATTATCATTTTGGTTTGGAATACACAGTAAAAGAAGAATATATTAACAGTGGGACTCTGAGAGACCCTGGCACTGTCAACGCTGCAGGGAGTTACGTAAAGTGCATTTCCAACCAAGCAGCTGCTCCCACTTCTGTATCTGACACAGTCTGCAAGTTAAAGGATGTCAACAAATAACAAAGCTGACAGCTCCCCTTTAGCTTGTTTGAGTTGACAAAAATCTAATGGTGCACGGAATCTGTGGGCCATGTTTCCTTAACATCAGAGAATGAATGATCACTCTCAAACTGCTGACATGCTAACTGGTGCAGTCAGCTCAAATTAATGTCTCTTATCCTACCACTGTCACTCATTCCACTACTTAGCTGTAGGAAAAGAAAATGCTTGTAAACAGTTACTTGATATCTTAGAACATTTTTATCCATGAAAAGATATTGGTCCATGTATTTAGATATATTCAATCCAGTGGGAGCTTGTCCAACATTGTCTATTGCGCATCTGTTAAGTAGGTTTTCAGTGACTAAGAGATGCTCTGTTAGGATGACAATTTTAGTCAAAAATTTAAAAAATTGTTGATGCTTACCCAAATTATTAGTGGGGTACATATCTCTTATTATCCTACATCTCATCTTCCACACAACTAAGCAAACATAATAGAAATGTAAGTTTTAAATCTTTAGTATTGCTTCATCTTGTGCCAAAGCTAGGCTAAAAGGGATTGTCTTACCATGCTGTTTTACAGAGTCACAGACAGCTTCAGGCTCACACTTCCTGGTTAGGCCATGGGTGGTTCTACAGCATGATTGGCATACCAGCTCTGCTATTCCTAGCTGAGCCTGTTACAGTGACCTGACTGCAGGAGGTTTGTAAACTGTCATGCACAAGGCTACAGAGCTCTAAGGGGTTTAAACATGTCACTAAATAATCAGTAATCAGTCTTTCAAGATAAGAAACAGAGCAGGGAGTGAGGTCACCATCTTCACCACTAGTGCACTCTGTAAGAGCAAAGAGAGAACAGCAAAGTATTTGGTAATCATCTTTATTTACCTTGGCCTCAATGTTTAAAGCTAATCAATGAAATGAAAATACCCCTTTAAGTTCACTCAGAGCAAAGATTTAGTTTGGCGCCCCCTTCCCACATTTGAAACTCAGAGATAGCTGAGTACAGTGCTTGGCATTTCCACCACAGTCAAACAATGAGAAAGACTGGAGAGCTTGGGATCCCTGTCCTACTGATCAGTATGGTTACTAGTCTACATACATTTATTACCTATTTTGCCGAAAATTAAATATATATATATATATATATATTATATATATATATATATATAATATATTTTATATATATAACACACACCGGCCACATTATTAGGAACACCATGCTAAGTAAAAGGGTTGGACCCCCTTTTGCCTTCAGAACTGCCTCAATTCTTCGTGGCAAAAGATTCAACAAGGTGTTGCAACGATGCTCAATTGGTACCAAGGGGCCCAAAGAGTGCCAAGAAAATATTCCCCACACCATGACACCACCACCCCCAGCCTGAACCGTTGATACAAAGGGAGGATGGATCCATGCTTTCATGTTGTTGACGCCAAATTCTGACCCTACCATCCGAATGTCGCAGCAGAAATCGAGACTCATCAGACCAGGCAACGTTTTTCCAATCTTTCTACTGTTCAATTTCGATGAGCTTGGGCAAAAATTGGAGCCTCAGTTTCCTGTTCTTAACTGAAAGGAGTGGCACCGGTGTGGTCTTCTGCTGCTGTAGCCCATCTGCCTCAAAGTTCGCCGTACTGTGCGTTCAGAGATGCTCTTCTGCCTACCTTGGTTGTAACGGGTGGATATTTGAGTCACTTTTGCCTTTCTATAGCTCGAACCAGTCTGCCCATTCTCCTTTGACCTCTGGCATCAACAAGGCATTTCCGCTCACAGGACTGCCGCTCACTGGATGTTTTTTCTTTTTCGGACCATTTTCTGTAAACCCTAGAGATGGTTGTGCGTGAAAATCCCAGGAGATCAGCAGTTTCTGAAATACTCAGACCAGCCCTTCTGGCACCAACAACCATTTCCACGTTCAAAGGCACTCAAATCACCTTTCTTCCCCATACTGATGCTCGGTTTGAACTGCAGGAGATTGTCTTGACCATGTCTACATGCCTAATTGCACTGAGTTCCTGCCATGTGATTGGCTGATTAGAAATTAAGTGTTAACGAGCAGTTGGACAGGTGTACCTAATAAAGTGGCCGGTGAGTGTATATATATATTTTATATATTTATATATATATATATTATATATATATATATATATATATATATGCGCTGGCAAGTAGCTATGGAGTGGGTTAATTCCGAGTCCGCTCCAATTGGGTATTTGGCTCTGATTGTTGGTGGTCACAGCATCTAGGTGAATGAAGAATGGTGCTATGCACCGTTCTTTCCATCAATTGCCAACCGCGATGAGATCATGGGGTGCCGAACATTTGCCATGGCAGCCGGAGGTTTACTAGGTTCTCTAGCTGCCATGTTTGCACTCCTGTTACTTCCTACTTTTTAAAGTACCAACATATTTCACAGCACTTTACAATTTAGAAGGTATAAGTTTAGACAAAAAATAGTATGACATAGTAAAAAGCTACTTACAAATCAGAAACAAGGTGTGAGGATATTCTGCCAATGATGTACATTAGAGAAGTCCCTGAGAGATGTGAGAAGTCTGTCTCTGTGCCAGTGAATGGCACTTGGTATTTTAATCCCCTTATAAAGCACGTGGAGGTCCAGTAAGAAGGATGAAATGTATGTGCATTCAGGATAGTTTTATTCACTGTACCTTGAGATAACACACAGGATTAATAAACACGGTCAAAACAAATTCTCCTCTCAGCTCATTGCAAACATGTATGGACAAGATGGAGTGACGGCTAGAATGAGGCAAGACAGGATGTGATTTCACAAAACAGTAGGAGGAAGATGCAGCAAAGGAGTATGGGCTTACATCATCCAACAGAACCATTACAAAACAATTACAAACAATAGCCTCTGGGTGGCAGCATAACACATCAAATATTGCATATAATCAACATAATGAATTCAAAATAATAAGAATGGGTGACAACAGCAAGCCATAGCTGGGACAGCACACTCCCCATCTGATATCCATAGCATTTCACTATATTTCCTTTGACATTATGGAGTAGTGTCCATCTAGGGTCCAACAACGGTTCTAGAACCTGAAAGACAAAAAGAAAACAACGCAAAACAACAACAACATGAAATGAGTGAACGAGAAAAGTCTAGTAGAAAATATGCCCAGTCCTTATTTCAGTTGACATTTGCTGGGATAGTCCAGAGGTTAGAAGACTACATCAATCCAAAGTTTCTTGAGAATTCCTACTGGCTTGACTGGAGATTACTCCTCAAGAAGTAGCTCAACACATTCTCAGATATGGACTTGGAGCTCTAAAAGCACCCTTTGTGGAAAGTCTGCTTTGCTGCTTACCCCTTTTTTGATAATGTCCTATCAGCAGGGTAGTAACATGGTGATATCCAGGAAGACCCTATTGTGGCTTGGCCCTTGTGATGGTGTGTACTAGCTTTAGCCATTTGGAGAAGCGTTCAAGGCCATGACAGCTCAAACCAGACATCTATTTGGACTTGGTGACAAGAGTATTTACTTCAGGACGAACCTCTGGATCATTGTCAGGATCTTGGAGATTTAAGATATTTTGCATAGAGGTTTCTTTACTCTCGTTCAGCAGGAACTCTGGACCTGTTAACCACGATGATTTTGCAAAGACACTAACAAATTGCTGACCTGATGGCACAATCTGCAGGATTGAGATAAGAAGGAACATAGTGCCATTGCTTAGGTTTGCAGATGTAACCTAGAACAACCTTGCTGTCTGTGTAATACTGAATGTCATCCACATGACCATCTAGCTCACACTGTATAAGGTCTGCAATCTCTACAGCAAGTACAGTTCCACAAAGTTCAAGCCTATGGATGGTATACTCAGGCTTAGGAGCTAATTTGCCTTTCCCAAATAGAAATCCAACATGAACCTTATTACAAGAGTTTATTACCTTCAAGTAGGCGACAGCTGCTGTGGTCTCAGTGGATGCATCTGAGAAGATGTGGATTTCTTTTCTTTGGCTTATGTCAAGAGATGCTGGAGTATAGTATTGTGGTAGGTGAATTATTTGCAAGGCACATAGAGATTCTTTCCAAGACTCCCACTTTTGCTGCTTATTGGAAGGCAGTGGGGCATCCCAGTCCTCTATAGACTCTGAGAATTGTCTTAACTTACTTTGCCTTGCACAGTCAAGTGGATCATAGAGGCTGTTTACTACTGAGAGAACATCACTTTTAGTAAATGGTTTATCTGTACAGTTCATTTGAAAGCCAAAGGAGTCATTTAACAAGTCCTACCTTATACCCAGACTTCTCTGTACTGGTGGATTGTCTAGGCCTAGGTTCAAGTCTCTGAATTCTGTGGCATGATCGCTGGGTTGAAAGTCTTTCATGACATCAGCAATGTTGGAAGCAGTTTTATGTTATCTCAGACAACCCTTAGAAAGCATACCTTGAGTCCTTAGGAGCAGATCTATGGCTTCTTCCGCCGTGGGCAAGGATTTGAGCTCGTCATCTACGTAGAAGTCTTTTTCAACGAATTGTCAGGAATCCTTCCCAAACTCTGACTCACCATCAGAAGCTGTCCTACTTAGGCCATATGTAGCAACAGCAGGTGAAGGACTGTTACCTAAGATGTGCACTTTCATGTTTTATTCAGCCATTTCCTTGCTAGTTTCGTTGTCTCGGTGCCATAGAAACCTGAGGTAATTTATTTGATCTTGTTGTACGATAAAACAATGGAACATCTGTTTAATTATCAGCAGTAATAGCAACTGGCTCCTTTCTGAATCTCATAAGCACTCTTACCAGATTGTTGGTCACGTTTGGACCAGTAATGGGAAAATGTCATTCAGAGATATGCCACAATGTTTGGCACTTGAGTCGAATACCACTCTGATCTGGTTGGGTGTTCGTGGATGAAATGCTCCAAAGAAGGGAAGATACCAGCACTCTTCATGTTCTTGCAAAGGTGGAGCTGGTTCTGCATGGTCATTGCAAAGTATCCTATATTTGAAGGCTGCAAAGTGATCTTTTATTTCAGGCTTGTTTCTTAATTTACGTAGTAATGAGATAAATTGGGATAGTGCCTGCTCTTGGTTGTTTGGAAGCCTTGTTCTTATGGTGTGAAAGGGTAAAGGTCCATTATTTTATTAAACTCTCTTTCTTCTATAGACAAGGTTAATTTGTTGTCATCTTGTGTTGTACAAAAGACTGATCTTCCTAAGTCATCATAAGGGGTAGGAATAGTGTCCAGTGCCTGAATGAGGTTGGAGAACCTTTCCATTACTTTGTAATGATGAGAGCATGGCTTAAAGTGAGTTGTGCAACCATTTTGGAGCATATAGGTTTTGAAGGAGTTCCCTTCAGATGGTTTATGGCTCTTATTCAAACATATGTCACCCACAATTACCCAGCCTAAGTCGAGTTTTTGTGCATATGGGGCATTATTTTGACCACTGCATTGCTGACATACCTTATGGACTCTCAGAATATCTCTCCTGAGTAACAGTAGAATGTCAGCATTCATGTCCATTGGAGGAAACTCATTAGCTAGGTGCCTCAATTGGGGATGATGATATGCAGCCTGTGGTGTAGGAATTTCTTCTCTTTTGTTGGGTATCTGGTCACATTCAATTAACGTTGGTAAGGGTATGCAGAAGTTCTCTTTAATTGAGGAGACAACGTATCCAATGGCTCTTCTGCCAAAGGTCTCTATACGACCAGAGAAAGTGTTCAAGGTATATGGTGTTGCTTCACCCTTTATATCAAAGATGTCAAAGAATTTAGGCTTTTGTACAGACCTGCTCCTTTGTTCGTCTATAATCGCGTACATTTTGGTGGCCTTTTAAGATTGACCTTCTGGGTAGACCTTGACCAAACACACTTTGGCACAGCATTTGGAACCATTCATTCTGCCACATATTTCCATGCAGGAAGAGAAGACAGTGGTTGTGGCAGAATCTTGAGCAGGTTGCTCACCACCATGCATTGCTATGGCGTTAAACGCTGCTTGAGGTTGTGAGTTGTTAGATGAAGTAGGATGCATAGCTGTAACATGTCTATCACTATTGCAATCAGCGCACTTGATGACAGCCTTACAGTCCTTTGCAGTGTGGTCTGAAGAAGCGCAACACTTGTAACACACTCCAAGCTCCTTGAGTGTATCTCTGCATTCTTGCAAAGTCTTTGCCTTGAGCACACAACATTCTTTTAGAGGATGGGGTCTTTTGTGAATAGGGCAAGTGTGTTTAGGGTTCCTTTCTTTAAGGGCAGAGGCATCCTGCCTAGTGGTGGAGGATGCTGTAAGTGGAACGTTTGTCTTTGTAACAGATACTGTTCTCCTATGTTTGCTTGTTGTGTTATGATACCTTGAGCATGATGATGAAGCCGGTAGAGTAGATTCCGTGAAGTCAAAGCTGGGATCATTCTTCTTCCGAGCTTGGTCACTGATGTATCTGAAAAAATAGGAAAAATGGGGAAAAGACATATTGGGCGACATGTCCCAGTACGAATGCACCATATTTTTGGTGTTTTTTGTGCCAAAAAAACTCTTGATGCCCTATTCTCTATATAAATGAACTGTAATACATCAAAACCAGGCGCATTATACGGCAGGCACAACACATTTGAATGCGCCTAAAAAGGCTCATCAAATATAGTAGCAACGATATGATATGCGCCTAGATTTTGTAATGCACCTGAATAGGCACATTAATTTTACTGGGCAAGGTATACTAAACGCCAGATTTTTGAAAGGTTCGTACTTTCAGACACACTTTACACTGATTTAATGCGCCGCAAAACTAACGTGCAATCGCCACTTTTCGGAAATGTCGCCCATTGTGTTCTGTTTTGTATCCGGAACCTTGGTCTGCCCATTTTTCTTGCATGCCATGCAGACCAACTTTTTCTGGGAAGGACCTCTCTTCTTGACTTTCTACCATATCATTTGGTCCCAGAATTTATCAGGCTGAATCCTCTTCTTATGGTTTTATGGTATGCATGGCATAAGATGAGAGGGCAACATCTAAATCCCCTGTCTTCTACATTTCACACATTTATAGGTAACCCTGACTTCTAATGGGGCGTCCCACATCGACAGTTTATTCCTGGAAGAAGGGGGGAATTTACCAGTCTACCTGCAAAATGGAGTCTCATAGTATATTTACCTTGGAGGAACTTAGGTCAAGGTAACCCAGAGTGGGGATTTCCTTTTTCCCCTATTTATGTGGCCATATTTATGTCTTATCTCCCAGTTTGTGCCTAAAGAGTGGAAACCAATGGTGTAAAAGGCCCTGATTTGCGGTACCCCAGGGAAGGGTTTGACCACCCACTTCTATAAATTCATACACACCCTCTAGACTTTTTGTGAACTAACATGGCACTTACTAAGTGGGTTAAGGAAGACCCTATCCTAGAGGTTTCCACCCTCTATATAGCACTGGACAATAGCCATAGGTTTATATCGTCCAGTAGATATTGGGAAATGTCTCTCCAGCTTATTCACAGAGCTTACATCACCCCAGTCAGGGGGTCACAAAAAAAGGAATCTGTGCAGCCAGTTGTTGATTTTGTAGTGTGGCACTGGAAGCAGACATTTTCCATTGTCTATGCTCAGTGGTCCAGAAATTCTGGGAGAGGGTAATGGCATTTACTAGAGATCATTTGTCCAATTATGTCCACAATAATCCATTGTGGGCCATATTTGGCCACATAGACACTCAGGAGACCCCTTGTGCACCAGGGAGTAAAAAGCTCTCGTACATGGTTTCGGCCGCAGGTATTAAAACAATTTTAAACACCTGGATACATGAATCCCCCTCCCCCCGTTCTGAATGTTTCTGGAAAAACTCTTGTTTATCCCAAAGATGGACTGGGTGGAGGGTTCATGTAAAAAGGAGACCTATAACAAAAATTTCATTGAGGTCTAGGGCAGGTTTATCCCATTGCTTACGGGGAGAATCCAGAATACCATTAGGGACTGCTTTAGCCTATTCACCTGGTTTCAGAAACAAATAATATTAGGAGACCCGCCGATTTAATATTAGGAGGCCCCTAGTTTCTAATGGAGATTTGGAGGGAGGTGCTAGGGAATTTGCTCCTGGAGATCCGCGCGCTGCTGAAGAAGCTCTGAATTAAAGGAACCTTATCACACTGTAGACTTGAAGTGGTGGTGGAGAGGGAGGTGAGTTCAGAGAACTGGACAGACACTGTTAATGGTTTAACATATTTCAAAATGAAGTGGGTATGAACTATTGCCCTCAGTACTTGAGCTTCTGATGTCTGATGGAAAAATCGCGTAGCATTCCAAGATTTTTCACAAGGTTTGAGGCATTGAGGCATTAAAGGGGTTTTCTCGATACAAAGATCATATCTCAGATTATGGGGACAGTAAAAATAAGCACTTTTGTAATTGGTTTGCTTTACCTAAGTCACTTAGTATAGCAGATCTGAGCTTTTCTGTTGGGACATGCCCCCGGAGGGGAAACTGCCCCTGTTCTGTGATTGGCTGCCTGCACTCTGTGCTTGCTGCCTTTTGAGCTGTGTAAATCAAAAGTGAAACTGTCTGAGAGGGTTGCTGGCTCATCTCCCAGCTCTAAGGTGAATTACTGACTAGCTGATAGATTCTCTCTCCCCTCATATAACACAGTCTTATACACTGCTCTTCCCTCATATAACACAGCCCTATACACTACTCTCCTCCTACGGTATATAACAGCCTTGTACAGTATGATCTGCTTCCTGCCTGATAACAGAGGGAGGAGGAAGGGGGACAAAGAACATTCCTCACACTTGCTTCATCAGTTCAGGATGTGTGTATAACTGCTAGATTCTCTCTCCCCTCATATAACACAGTCTTTTACCCTATGCGCCCCCCATATAACAGCCTTATACAGTCTGCTCTACCTCCTGCCTGATAACAGAGGGGGGCAGGGAGTATTTCTCACACTTGCTTCATCAGTTCAGGCTGTATGTATGACTGCTAGATTTACTCTCCCCTCATATAACACAGTCTTATACACTGCTCTCCCCCCATATATCAGCCCTATACAGTCTGCTCTACCTCCTGCCTGATAACAGAGGGGGCAGAGAGCATTTCTCACACTTGCTTCATCAGTTCAGGCTGTATGTTTAACTGCTGGATTCTCTCTCCCCTCATAACACAGTGTTATACACTACTCTCCCCCCCCATATAACAGCCTTATCCAGTCTGCTCTACCTCCTGCCTGATAACAGGGGGGGAAGGGGGAAATGGCAGTGTGCATTCCTCACATGTGTTTCATCAGTTCAGACTCTATGTATAGCTGATTTCAGCAATGCAGGCTCTGGGCTCTGAGCTTGTGCAGCCTGGGAGCACAGGTGACAGCTCTATAGAAATGAGAAGCAGAACAGGAGGGCTGCAAAGCTGACAACCTCCCCCTTCCTCTGCTAACACACAATGATGATGTCACAGCTCTTTAGTGAGAGAAGACTCACCTCCTGGGAGGAGAGGCATGCCTGCTGAGAAGAGACTCGCCCCTGGATTTGAAACTGAAACTGATAAAAGGAGCTCAAGTGTGCGAAAGCATCAAACGATAAAACCCCTTTAATGGAGTCCCGGAATTTTGTTTTCCAAGTCTATTATCTCCAAAATTCCAAATGCCAAAATTGCAGTTTTTGTCGGTCATTTCACGTACTCAAAAAATTGGAAAAAGGTCGCATCTATCCCAAATGGTAACAATAAAAACTACACAACAGCACAGAAAAAAAGAGCTTTCACTTTTGGTTTTTGGAATTTTGTTTTTCCAGGTGGAAAAATGGTGCTGCAACTCAAAGTTAAAAAGTAGAGAATGTTTTTATTCTTTTAAAAGTACTAAAAAATCATGAAAAACCTATATATTAATATATTATTTATATCGAAGAGCGAATGCCATAAAAACACCCCCCTCCAAATGGTGTAAGTATGTTTTTCACATTTTACTACACTTAGAATTTTTTATATACATATATACTGTGGGAATCTAGCTTCACAAGCAGTATAGCAGGACAGGTTGCAGCAAACAGGGTTTTATTGAAAGCAAAACATTTAAGAGGCTAAACTCTAGCCCATAAAATACAACAAGAGTGTGCTTCTTTTCTACAAACAAAACAGAATGAAGCCCTTTTAGTTATATACACAACAGTACTCCCAGTATTGTGGCTTTCAAACAGGCAGGAGTGTCCCAGGACACTTACCAGGTCACAGGTTAGTAAGTTGATGTTAGGATCCAGCAGTCAGTTGCTCCCGGTGTCTTCTAAACACACTACAACCCCACTCTCTGCTCAGAGGTAGCATTTCCCTTTTCGATCAATACTAGGCACTATACCTGGACTCCTACCTCTGTAGTGTGAAAAGCCAGTCTGTAGTATGGGAATAGCCATTCTCCCAAACTGGACTGTAACTTGAGGAAACACTGGGGAAGATTTATCAATACCATCTAACTCTTAGACAGTGTAATGTTCTACAAACCACCACATTTATCATAGTGTTCATAAATCTGGTGCAGGTTAGAACTGCCTAGTCTAACTTATAAGTTGGCGCACTTTGGGCGACATGTATGTATTGTGGCGCCCAGACGTCATTTTTTTGCGCTCATTAATAGTTTAGACAGGCTTGGACTGGCCCACAGGGGAGTAGAGGAAACCCCCGGTGGGCCCCTGAGCATGGTAGACCTGGAGTTGTCTTTTTACTGCATTCCAATCCTCAGGAGAGGCAAAAAAGCAGAGAAACAGAGGCAAAAATCAAGAGGCAGAGAATAGGAGCCAGGTACAGTCATTTACAGCATCTGTAGGGTGGTTCACTAATATAAACTCCACCGGTGGGCCCAGGAACAGCTCAACCGGTGGGCCCCTACAGTCAACTCCACCTGTGGGCCCTAGGCACTCCAGTCTGACACTGAGTATAGAATTTATGAACCTGTTCTACCGTGGGTCGTAGATTAGGCACTTTCTAGCTCCAAAATGACAAATCAGGCTCAGGTAAACCACTTTTAACTTTGTCTACCTGTTCCAGAAATAATGCGCCTGGATTTGATGTACTAAAGACATAAATCTGTAGAATCATACGGTTGTGGCGCTATATGCTTCTAGAATGCCTCACAATCTCAGGCACATTAGTGCCACGGGCGCCCGATAATGCACCTAATTTTGGAGTGTGCCAGTTTTTTGGGCTAAAAGGAAGCCAAACTATTGGCACAGCCCTGTACATACATGTCGCCCTATATTCCTATAACTGTAGCAAAATTTTGGTGTACAGCATCTCACAAAAAACCACACCCTTTTACCGATACATTGCCCCTTTTGTTGGAACTGTCTAAATAGCTGTGTCCCAGTTTTTCCTCAAGCTACAATTGTACCTTACGCTCCCATTACAATGTCACAGGCACTGTTAATCTGTGGTACATGTGATTGCCTGAAAGTAAAGTGGGTGCAGTCACTGGCCGTCTAGTACAGTACAGTCACTGGTATAGGAAGAGAAGAGGTAGTGACCCACTCCTAGTGGCACATCTTGAACTGTACATCATGGAAGGCATGCCTGTGACCATCAACAGCTCAGAGAACTGGCCTTAGCGCTGCATAATGGCAGTACTTTAAGCCTTTAGTTCCACAGCATCTATCCCAGCATCCCACACTAGATATCCTTCAAGATAAGGCACTGTATCTGCCATAAACTGATAAATTGTGCCTATCTATCCTATAATAGTATGAGGTCACAAACCATGGGGTTCAGGGGCATAGCTAAAGACTCATGGGCCCGGGTGCAAAACTTCAGTTTGGCCCCTCCCCACCTCCAGACACAGTCTGTAGACCACTACTTTTTAACAACAGGTTAGCCCCCCAGAGTGACAGAGGTCTGCGGTGTAGCACGGCACAGCAAATTATTTCTACTGAAGGTGATGTCTAATAGAAGAAAATTAAATTCAAATGGGGCCAGGCGGCAGGAAAAAAAGAAACTCATATTATACAGCCAAAGTGTCTGTTTTCTGTACCTCCTTCCACCTACTTCCACTCAACCACCCTAAAAAAAAAATCTTTGGGGGGTGAACAGGAAAATAAAATCAATTGTGCCTTTGTTTTTTGGGTTTAGCTTTTGTTAGAGTTTAAACTGAACAGTTTAATTGAGATGTTATCTGTATTCTGTGGGTCAGTACATATACAAGAGCCACATTAGTATATAGTGACTAATACCACCATAATGTTATAATAATACCACCAATAACAACAATATACAAAGACCAAACAATACCCCACTTATCAATACAGTGTAGTGACTAATACCACCATACTAGTACTGACCAAACCAGTACACCAAGACAATAATATCAACAACAACAATAATATAAAAGCACCTAATAATACCGCAACATCATGACGACATATCACCACCATAAAGAGACACATGATCGCATTGAGCCTTTTAGAGGGATTTTGGCGTTGCACGGGATTTAAAATTAGGGAAGAATGCTAAAAATTGTCATTAAGAAACATAAACAAACTCCTGTGCTGCTGAAGACATAGATGGGAGAGATGACACCATCCCGGCCAGGGCTGCTAGAGCAGAGAGAGAAGGTTAGTAACCTAGGGAAGCTTGTGTACACAAGCAAGATATAAGAAATGCTCTAGCTCTGAAGGTAAGCAAAATCAGAACAGCAATGTATTTGATAATAATCTTTATTCACCTTTGCCAACATGTTTAATGCCAATCAAAGTGATGAGAGTACTCCTTTAATAAAGAGTTCTATACGTAAGTGCTGACTGAAGGCTGCTAATCACAATTGGTGGAACCAGAGATCTTACTCTCTTTACTAAAGCCCATTCATATACATAGTTACATAGTTACATAGTTTGTCAGGCCGAAAAAAGACATACGTCCATCCAGTTCAGCCTATGGTGCTAAAGTGTTGCTAAAGTGTTAAAGTGTTGATCCAGAGGAAGGCAAAAAACCCCCATGAGGTAGAAATTGTCCTCAGGGAAAAAATTCCTTCCTGACTCCAATCTGGCAATCGGAATAAATCCCTGGATCAACAACTCCTCTCAAGAATCCTAGTCACTATAACTTGTTATATTAGATCTAGAAATGTATCCAGACCCTTCTCCAGAATCCTGGTCATTATAACTTGTTTTATTAGATCTAGAAATGTATCCAGACCCTTCTCCAGAATCCTAGTCACTATAACTTGTTATATTACATCTAGAAATGTATCCAGACCCTTCTCCAGAATCCTAGTCACTATAACTTGTTATATTACATCTAGAAATGTATCCAGACCCTTCTCCAGAATCCTAGTCACTATAATTTGTTATTACATCTAGAAATGTATCCAGACCCTTCTCCAGAATCCTAGTCACTATAACTTGTTATATTACATCGAGAAATGTATCCAGACCCTTCTCCAGAATCCTAGTCACTATAATTTGTTATTACATCGAGAAATGTATCCAGACCCTTCTCCAGAATCCTAGTCACTATAACTTGTTATATTACATCTAGAAATGTATCCAGACCCTTCTCCAGAACCCTAGTCACTATAACTTGTTATATTATATTTAGAAATGTATCCAGACCCTTCTCCAGAACCCTAGTCACTATAAATTGTTATATTATCACTCTCCAGAAATACATCTGCATTCGCATATAAGAATCTTCTAGCAGTCACAAGTAACGTTAATCATAGGGTAGAAAATTCACCAGTAGATACCTGGTCATTAGGCAGATTTAGTATTAACCCCTTACCGCACATGGATGTATGGGTACGTTCTAGTGCCGGTAAAGGGCTTGGTAGCGTGATCCTACTACATAGCCTGAGGGTGTTAGCTGCCAATAGCAGCTAACATTCAGTGGTTACAGCGCAGAATGGAGCAAGCAAAGATGGCCGTGGCGTTTAAACCACCTCGTGGGCTTCTGAACGTTTAACATAGCAGCTGGAAGCCTTGTGAAGGCTTCCACCAGTGCCATGTTTTCTGTCTTACTACTTCCCACTTACTACTACCCTAATGCACTGTATTATAATGCATTAGGCTGTTTAAGTGATTGTACTCCCCTTTTGCCATTTTACAAATAAAAAAGTTACATATATTTGATATTGACGCGTCCGAAAAAGTCCGATCTATTAAATTATAATATCATTTAAAGACGTAACGGAAGTTTCTTCCCGGTAATCGCACAGCCGTGCGCCGCAAGTGAATCCTCCACCCGGCTACTAGTATAAATCACTCTTCTTTATTAGAAACTTAAAAGACAGCCAACTGACAACATACACGTAGCACACAAGACTAACGCGTTTCGGGCTTGTTAGCCCTTGTTCACAGTAAATTTTCTGAATGTTGGCATCATATTTAAAATAAATGACAACCAATAAAATTCAAAATTGCATGCACGTGACTGAGACCGGAGGGAACCCCGGAACACAAACGAAAATAAGGGGTATGGGAACCTGTATAAGGTAAAAGGTAAAAGATATGTGTGAGAACATATATTCAACATAGGTTGCATATGAAATAAAGTATAGATTTGATAATAAAATGCAAAGAATAGAGATACTATGTTGAGTACAAGAGTATGGACCTTAAGATATATCCGATAAATTAGCAATTAGTATATATATAAAAGGTCCGTACGATAATTCATGCCCTCTGGTATACGTGTGCCTAACTTGAGGATCCAAAACGCTTCCTTCTGTCTAAGTTTTTTTACCCAGTTTCCACCTCGGTAAGGGCGAGGGATATGTTCAACGGCATAGAATTTAAAGCTAGATAAATTTCCCTGGTGACACTCTATGAAGTGTCTGGCTGCACCAGACATTTGTCCCTGTTGATTTTTTATGGAAAGAATGTGTTCTGAAATTCGAATTTTAAGCTTCCGTATCGTGCTGCCCACATATTTTCTCAAGCAACTGGTACATTCAATAATATAAATTACATGCGTACTGGTGCAATTAAGAAAATGATTAAACTTATAATCACTCAACTTTTTAGTGTCAGCAAAGATGTCAGTTTTAATCGTGTATTTACACGCCCCACATCGACTGCCCCCACACGGAAAAAATCCTTTCTGGGAGAGCCACGTCTTACCCAAGGTTTTTGGCTTGCCAAAAAAAGTACTAGGAGATATTATATCTCCGATATTATATCACACTCAATACCACTATCCAGAATTTTTGCTAAAATGTCATCTTGTCTTAGAATGTTTAGATTTCTTCGAAAGATTTTTTTAATTTCCCTGTAGTTCTTGCTATACTTAGTAGAGAAAACTATTTTATTGGAAATAGGGCTGTCATGTGTTCTTGTTTTAGGGGATTCTAACAGCTGAGCCTGGGTTTTATGACAGATTTTTTGTTTAGCTTTAACAACAATCTGGTCATTAAAAGAGCGGAAAAAGGGGGAGCTACGGTAGTCCTAGATGCTGGCCTTTACACTACTCAAGTGTATAAGATATTGGAAGATCCAATGACTTATAAAAAACTAAGAGAGGACCCCACGGCCCACTTTAGAAAGAAATTGGAAGGTTTATTAAATCATGGAGTGTACCTAGGATTATTATCAGAGAAACAAAAAACCTATTTACTAGGCAATGAACCAGTGGTCCCCATTTTCTATGGAGCCCCAAAGGTTCACAAAAATGTTTTCCCACCCGGTCTTAGACCAATCATTTCAGGAAATAGTTCATTAGGGGAGAGATTAAGTACATATGTGGATAAATTTCTACAACCCCTAGTCCAAAAACTACCGGGACATATTAAAGATACTAAGGCATTATTAAGCATGTTATCTGGGAGGGCATGGAATAGTGACTATACTTGGATTAGCTGCGATGTTGAGAGTTTATACTCAAGTATACCACATAACATCGCATTAATAGCAGTTGATTTCTTTTTGAAACAGCACCCCTACTATACGGAAACAACCCATGAATTCATCTTATTGGCCATAGAGTTCCTCTTGGGTAGCAATCACTTCAAATTTGAAAATAATTTCTATTTACAACTGTTGGGAGCGCCCATGGGGGCCACTTTTTCGCCATCATTGGCCAACCTGGTGATGGCGTGGTGGGAACACCACGCCATTTACAGCTTGGATAATCCCTATGTGTATGCTGTGGTTTGGTATGGGCGCTACATCGACGACCTCCTTATTATATGGGGTCGCGATGTAGCGCTCATACAGTCCTTTTTTGATTATATAAATGACAATCATTTCAATTTAAGATTTACAGGGTCTTGGAACAAAACTACTATTCCCTTTTTGGATGTTCATCTTAAGGGAGACACTAACTTAGGCATAATTACTACCACGTTATTCCGCAAACCTAATGCAGGCAACTCTGTTTTAAAAGCCAACAGTTGTCATTCGCCACATACCATCAAAGCCATACCTTATGGAGAATACATAAGAGCTAAGAGGATTTGTACTTTACCACAGGATTTTGAAAAAGTAGAAAAAATCATTGACATGAGATTAAGTGAAAGGGGTTATGATAAAAAAAATTTGGTTAAAGCTAAACAAAAAATTTGTCATAAAACCCAGGCTCAGCTGTTAGAATCCACTAAAACAAGAACACATGACAGCCCTATTTCCAATAAAATAGTTTTCTCTACTAAGTATAGTAAGAACTACAGGGAAATTAAGAAAATCTTTCGAAGAAATCTAAACATTCTAAGACAAGATGACATTTTAGCAAAAATTCTGGATAGTGGTATTGAGTGTGTTCCTAAAAGAGCCAAAACTATCGGAGATATAATATCTCCTAGTACTTTTTTTGGCAAGCCAAAAAC
This sequence comes from Phyllomedusa bahiana, assembly GCA_025379985.1. NCBI lineage: Eukaryota > Metazoa > Chordata > Amphibia > Anura > Hylidae > Phyllomedusa > Phyllomedusa bahiana. The sequence goes on along the minus strand of JAODAL010004439.1, from coordinate 87,528 downwards.
CTCGGGTAAGACGTGGCTCTCCCAGAAAGGATTTTTTCCGTGTGGGGGCAGTCGATGTGGGGCATGTAAATATACGGTTAAAACTGACATCTTTGCTGACACTAAAAAGTTGAGTGATTATAAGATTAATCATTTTCTTAATTGCAACAGTACGCATGTAATTTATATTATTGAATGTACCAGTTGCTTGAGAAAATATGTGGGCAGCACGATACGGAAGCTTAAAATTCGAATTTCAGAACACATTCTTTCCATAAAAAATCAACAGGGACAAATGTCTGGTGCAGCCAGACACTTCATAGAGTGTCACCAGGGAAATTTATCTAGCTTTAAATTCTATGCCGTTGAACATATCCCTCGCCCTTACCGAGGTGGAAACTGGGTAAAAAAACTTAGACAGAAGGAAGCGTTTTGGATCCTCAAGTTAGGCACACGTATACCAGAGGGTATGAATTATCGTACGGACCTTTTATATATATACTAATTGCTAATTTATCGGATATATCTTAAGGTCCATACTCTTGTACTCAACATAGTATCTCTATTCTTTGCATTTTATTATCAAATCTATACTTTATTCTTGTTTATTTCATATGCAACCTATGTTGAATATATGTTCTCACACATATCTTTTACCTTTTACCTTATACAGGTTCCCATGCCCCTTATTTTCGCTTGTGTTCCGGGGTTCCCTCCGGTCTCAGTCACGTGCATGCAATTTTGAATTTTATTGGTTGTCATTTATTTTAAATATGATGCTAACATTCAGAAAATTTACTGTGAACAAGGGCTAACAAGCCCGAAACGCGTTAGTCTTGTGTTGCTACGTGTATGTTGTCAGTTGGCTGTCTTTTAAGTTTCTAATAAAGAAGAGTGATTTATACTAGTAGCCCGGGTGGAGGATTCACTAGCGCGCACGGCTGTGCGATTACCGGGAAAAACTTCCGTTACTTCTTTGTGGGGGAAAGTCTGCTTTTGCCAGCAGGGGGCCGGGGACCTAAAATTTTCACTCTAAACCTGAGGTTTTGGCATTTTTTTACGATCGCAAAAAAAGCAGGTGAGCCACTTTTTTCTTTTTAAAATAATACCCAATTTATCCGTAACTGAACACCGTAGAAAAAAAAAAAAATTCCCAAACCTCCAAAAATGCCGTTTTTTTTTTCCACTTTCCCAAAAAAAATTCGAAAAAATTTTTAATAAAAAAAAAATTCCCTTGAATTAAAAGATTTGGTAGCAAAAAAAAAGTCCCACTTCAGCCTGCAAAAAACGTCACCCCCAAAAGGGTTAAGTTTTTTATAAAAAAATCCGTTATTGGCCCCGAAAATGGCACGACCGAAAAATTTTCAAAAAAAAAAAAAGTTTGAAAATTTTTTTTTAGGGGTTACCAAAACCCAAAAAAAATCCTACTTTTTTGGTATTGACGGATCTTTTAACAACCTGTGGGATAACACTCTTTTTTACAGAAGAAAGAACCCGAAAAAGCAAAACACCCACAAACAGGGGTGCAAGTACATTTTTTTCACTTTTTTGGCCCCCACTTAAAATTTTTTTTTTGGGCAGTTTCCCAAATTATACTCTAAGTAAAAATAATCAAAAAGAAATACATTTTGTCCCCACAAAAAAAAAAAGGCCCTTTCAAAACCATTATGTAGGGGTAAAAAAATAAAAAACCTATTGGTTTTCCCAAAAAAACGAAGAGCCAGGGGTTTTTTTTTGGCCCCGGGGGGATAAAGGGGTTAAATTTAAACTAAGGGGTTTGAAAGGGAAAGGAAAGTTCTTAGTCCCCCCTGACCAAAACCCAACAAAAAAGCAAAAAAATAAAAAATTAAAAGGAATTCCCCAAAAACAAAAATTTAACCCTTTTACTACCTTTTTTAAGAAATAATATAATACTTGCATCCAATGAGAGAAAATTTTAAAACATTCTCGGGGATTTCAAACAAAAGGCATTCCCTAAAAAAAAAGAACTGGGAAAGGTTTTGTAAAGAAAGTTTGGGAACTTTTCAAGGGGTTTTAACCTTTGTAAAAATTTGTAGATCTGCAGGAATGATAAAAAGTAGAAAGAAAAATTTTTTACCTCAAAAATTTTTCCCCCCTTTCACTGGACCAGCCATTCCGAATGTTTCCATTTAGATAAATTTCACAGATTCGGGTTTTTCACTGACAAAAAAGGGGAGCGTTTTTAAAAGGTTTTAAAGCTAAGATTTTTTAAATTTTTAAAAGCATATAATTTTGGGCAGGGAAAAAATTTTTGGATTAAAAATCCTTCAAAATAAAATTTTGCAAAAAATTTCTCACCGGGTTTTTTGAGGGTCAAAATTTTAACTGAAAATTTTAAGTAGAAAGAGAAAAATCAGGGCGAAAACCTTTTGGGGGGCAAAAACTAAAATTTTAAATTTATGGAAAAATTTTCAAGAGAAACAAAAACTCCCTTCTTCAACGGGATGTTTTTACAAAAAATTTGGAACAAAATTAAACAACTTTTTATACCCCAAAAAAAAGGGCCCTTTAAAAGGGTCCCTAGAAATTCCAAAAAAAAAAACAAAAGAAAATATAAGCAGAAAAAATTCATTTATGGCAGGCCCAAAAGACTTTCAAAAAACATCAGGAAAACTTTTTGAGCGGGACGGAGGGTCATAATTTTTGTGCCCTTAAATCTTTAGCCATCAATTTATTTTGGGCCAACACATTTTCACAAAATATTTTGACATAAAAGGTGGGCTTTGGAATTTTTTAAGCAAAATTTTGAAAGATTTCAAAAAATTTTTAAAAAAATTTTAAAAAACCCCACTCCTTTCGTCCCCTTTTCCGGTCAAAAAGGTTTTCCCCAAAATTAAAATCAAAATTTTTTCAAAATTTTCCAAATAAAAAGGTATCCCCGGGAGAAGTTTTTGTGCCAAGGGAAGGGATCAGTTCTGCTGTTTGTTAATAGTAAAACGGGGGTAAATTTTAAACCCGTAAGGCGGGGAGTCTCTTTCCTTTTTTCCCCCACAAAAAGGGCCTGGGTCCGGGGAACTTTGGGCCAAAAAACATGAACTTTTTACCCCACATTTGCTTAACCGCAGGAAAATTTTCCCCCTAATTCCCTTTTGCACCCCCTGGGTTACGGTGGGACAGGTACCTGTCAGAAAAAAAGTGTGGATGGGGCCGGCAGCCCTTGCACCCTTTTTCTGCCAGGCAGGGTGGGGGGTGCCAAAATTCTTTTTTGGGGCCTTCAGGGCCTCCGGAAAAATAAAAAAACGCTGCAGGTTTGGGGGGGACCAAAAGGGAAAAAGGAGAGCGGGGACTGCGAATATGTCTTTGGGGCCGGTTGTCCCTATGTAGTCGGGGTTGAATTTTCCTTTGGGGCAATCTTTCGTAGGTTTCTCCAGCTGGGGTTGAAATTTTTACAACTAGGGGCACTCGTTCTTCCTTCGGGGTTTCTCTTTGAAATGGGGAGCGGGCCCTGCCCTCTGTTGTGGGGGGCCCGCTTTGCGAATGATTCCCCCTTCCACTTTTGGCCAAAAATCCCAATTGGAAAAAATTTTTTGGCCTAAGATCCAGGAGGGTTTTTTCCAGGTCTGTCTTGTCGGATAAAAATCCCGTTTTGGTACCGATACCTGGCGGGAATTAAGGGAATTTTTTTTTTTGTTTGGGGGTTGGAAGCTGTCATTTCTGGGTGGGGCCCCCCGTTCGGGTTGGGGGGTTTTTTGACACAAAATGAGTAAATACCCGGGGTGCTCTCTGATTTTAAATTTGTATTTTTTCCAGAAAGGATTTGTGCTCCTAAAATGGTTTAATTTTTTTAAGGTTGATGGGGGGGGTGGAATTTTATTGAAGTATTAGGGAATTGAATTAGGGCCCCCCTTCCGCCCGAAACCCCAGATGACAATAAAAACATCGTTTTAAACGGGGGTACATCAGGGGTTTGGGGGGTGAAATTTTCGGGATAAAAAGCTCCCCCAAATTTTAACCCAATAAAAGGTTTGCATACTGCTGGAGACCGCGAAAGTTTTCCCCAAAGGGCAAACCTATACTACATAGGGACAAAACCCTCAAAAACTTTTCCCCCAGCCCCCCCTTTTTCCCCCTTTCCCTTCCCAAAACCCAAACCAAACCTGGGGGCTATTTTTTTCCCCAGTCCCCTTTAAATTTCCCCAAACAGAAAAGCCACCTACCCGCCGCAGAACATTTTTCAAGACCTGCGGGCCACATCCACCCGCTGTTCATTCCTGTCCCACACCCCAAAGCAGGGGGCACAAAATTAGGGGGGACTTTTTTCCTGCAGGTCTGCAATGTGGTGTATCTATATCAGTTGCGAAATGTCCAACCCCCGGCCCTTTTAAATTAAAAATCTGAAAATTAGGGTTTTTTAAATTTGGGGAACCCCTTTAAGAGGGCAGAGGAAAAGAGAAAAAAAGGGGAAAATTTTAAAAATTAATGCAAAAATTTCAGATCTGCAAAATAGCAAATTTTCAGGGCCACTTTATGTAAAACAAGTGTGAACTGTAAAGGCCAAACAAATTACATCTGAGGGCTCCCCAGATAAGACCAGAAAATCTGACCCCCTCCCGTCACGCCTAAACAAGTTCCAAAATTGATGACTTCGACCTGCCAAAAACCCCCTTCATCTGTTTAAATTGCATTTGTTTTTTTAAAAATTAAAAGGGCCCCCTTTGAAGGTCCTTTTCCTTTTGGGTGTAAAAAAAAGGCCCTGTTGTTTTTTTCCAATTTCTTGTATAACAACCTGCCCTGAAGAAGGGACCCAAGTTTCCCCGAAAAGCTCACCATCAAATAAAATTTCAGTTAGCCTAAAAAAAGGGTTATCCCCGTTCTTCCCCTTTTTCTACTACTTTTTTCTATGGCTAACCCGTACAACTTTAATACTACAAAAATATATTAGATGAAAAGCCATACTTTCCACCCATGCTAGTCGACTTCCTAGAACATAAAGATGACATCACATGGCCCCATATCTGGGATGAAAGGGATCTTTCAATTTTTTTCGGGTCTGCCCTCATGGGCCGGATCTAGGTTAGGTCTCTACTCCTTGCATTAAAAAGGGGGTTTTAACCTCACTATACTGATTAAACCTTCCCCTCACCCGGGTTTTTTTTTTTTGTTTTAAAACTTTAAATTTCCCGGGGGCGTGTTTTTGGGGGTTTCTACTAGGTTTCATAAAACCCCCAAAGGCCCTCAAAGCCAAAAATAATAAAACCCAGTGCTGGCAGCACAGGAGAATCAAACGGGTTTCCTGTAAAAACTAAAGTAAAACCTGAGGACCCTGATGAAAACCCCTTCCCAAAAAAGGGGATTAATTAAAAATAGGTATGACACTGTTAATGGACACAAAATTCAAAGGGAATTTTTTTTCCAGATTTTAAACCCATAAAAAGCACCCTTTTGGAGTAGACAACCTTTTTTAATTTTTAAAAATCTCCCACCAGCACAGATCAATGATTTAAAAGCTTTGGAGGGACAGGATTTTTTAATATAAAATTTTGCGGTTTAAAGTATAAACATAAATTTAGGGGAACTGGAAAGTTTGGGCTAGGGTTAAAAACCCAAATAATGCCAAAATAAAATAACTTTACAAATAACATATACAAGCTAAACAAAAAGACAAAATAAACTTTGCACAAATCAAAACATGAAACATAATTTTATTGACATTAAAACCTTTGGCCATGTAGTGTTCTAATTCAGAATGCTTTCTTACCTGCTAATAATTTTTTCATATTTTCACCTTCTAAAAAACATTAAAATTTCTCTATATCCCAAAAAGTTTTTAAAAGTAAAAAAATTTGTCATTATGCTTTTCTATAAAATGCTTTGCAGCATATGAAAGTTACTCTCTCCCGGATTAAAAATGTTATTTAAATGTTCTAAAATTCTTACTTTTCGCTTTTTTTGCTGGTAAAATTCCAAAAAAAGACTATTGAATTTTAAAACATTTTTTAAATTCTATATTTTTTAAGTTTTTCCAAATGCCCAATTTTCTTTTTTGGGGTGGCAAAATTGCACATATAGCAAGGCTTAAAAAAAGCCCTTATGCTGCAACCATGTTTCTGAATATTGATTATTTGCTACATAACTAGGGGACACAAGATTTTTTAAAACCCAGAAGAAAAATTTTTTTTATACAAAATTTTTTTTTTCTACTTCCCAAAATCGGTTCACATTTCATCTTCCCTTTTAGTAATGGCAAATAATTTTTTTATAAAAAATTTTTAAAAAACCCCATTAAAATGCCTACTATATTGCAAAATAAAAATTGGATCTGTTTGGGGCTGCTTATTTGTTTTTTTTTTTTTATTAAATTTTAACCCCTTAAACCCCAGACCTTAAAAGGCCTTAAAGGGTTCTCCGGGATTAAACTTTTTAAAATTTTTGAAAGGGGTCACCCAACCGTTTAAAATTAAGCTTTTTAAAACAAACTTTTAAACCCGTACGGGTGTTTTAAAACCCCTTTTTGGGGAAACAAAACATAAAAAAGGGAAATTTTCTGCATTTTTGGGATTTTTAAATTATTTTTTACACAATTCAATTTCACACTAAATTACCTTTTTAAAAAAGTTTTTAAGGGTTTTACATTTTAAATGTGTAGGTTTTTTGCGGGAAATTTTAAAGCAAAGTCCCTTTTTTATAAATATTTTTTTTTATTTTTTTTTATTTTTTCCACAATTTTTCCTTTTTTTTAAAAACCCTTAAGGGAAAAATAAAATTTTTAAAACCTTTTTTTCCCCTTTCTAATGTAATTTGCATACTCCTGTTTTGCTAATACATTACAAAACCCAAAAAAAAATTGGATGGTCGTTAAAAAGCTAAATAACTCATCTAAAAACACTCTGGATATCCTCTCGTCTCGTTTTTTTAACAAAAAATTTTGCACCTCCCGAAAAGTAATCATTTTTATGTTACTACAGATTCCCTTCCCCCGGGAATTTTTATCGGAAAATTGGGTATGAGTGTTAGATGAAAACTTTTTTAAAGCAAGGGTGTGACCTGCTTTTTAAATCCCTTTTTTAAAGTGTTTAAAAGCCAGTGGTTTTAACAGTAAAGTCGTAAGTTATGTCCTTTTTTGTAAAATTTATGGGAAAACCCTTTAAAATTTAAAAGAATTAAAAATTTTTTAAAACTCCCTGCAGCCTGGGAAGGGAGACACATCTCCCACTTCAAAAAGCAGATCGTCAAAGTAAACTACCTGACCTAGAAAAGGGTTTTTCCCGATTATAGATACATAATTTTTCCCCCCCCCATGCCTTTACTAAATTTGGGGAGCGAAAAGAGAGTTTTTACTCCCCCTTTGGGGGCCCCTCTAAATTTACAAGTAAAAAAGAAATCCCTTTTATCCCAAAAAAAGGGGGGTTTGTGATCAAAAAATTTAAAAACATTTAATAAACAAAACCCTTTAAAAATTTTTTTGAAAAAAAGTAATTTTTTGACATATAAAGTAAATTTGAATACAAATTATTCAAAATCGCAACTAAACCCTTTAAAATTTTTTGACTTCAGGGCTTTTTAAGTTTTCATAAAACAATTTTTGGTCGAGCCATCTTTAAAAGCATTATGGGGGCCCCCGGGGCATAACACGCCCGTGGGCCCTGCCCTAAATAAATAAAAAATTACACTAGAAAGCCTCTATCCCTTTCCCAAGCACACTCATATTTTCCCCGCCACTTAAACTCTGGGGACCCCCCAACCCGCGACAAAAAGCCAAAATTGGGGCAGAGCAGGGAGCTTTGGGTCCCTTCTTTCCCCCAAAGGTTTTTTTGGTTTTTTTAAATGTTTTTCACATATTAAAAATACACAAACAGTTAAAAACCCCGGGACATACATATACTACCTGTCTATGTGTCCCAATAAAAAGAAGGGCCCCACTTTTGGTGTACTGTAAAAATTTCCCTGGTTTCTCTTTTAACGAAACTGGAGGTGTAAATCCAGACATTCTCCCATTCTTTCTAAAGGGAGTTCCACCTGGGGTTTTTTTTGGGCCCTTTCAAACATGATTTACGCACGGGAAAATGGCCCCAAATCAGGGCCCCAGGGCCAATTTTTAAACATTTCCCCATTGTAAAAAAAAATGTAAAATACGCCCTTTTTCATTCCCCATAAGCAAAATTTTAAAAGCGTAAATTTCGAGACCCTTTTTTTTTATTATAAAAATTTTTTCAAAATATACTTCAAAAAATGCTTCAAAATACGCCTATAATCAGGCATTTTTTGAAGCTGATTTGGAAGCTGATCTGAAAGCTGATTTTGAGCATAAATTTACACTTCAAAAAACAAGAGATCCCATTCCGGATAGAATTGGTCTCATGGGAGGTGTCTAATCATTCTTGTGTATTTTTGGTATCCCATATATGATGGCTACTGTTGGATCATCTACCAAAAGAAAATCTGCTGTTTTTTTTTATTTAAAATGGCCAAAGTCTCCCCCACACCAATATGAGCTTGTATCCTGGATCTTGAAATTAACAGTGGGATTCCTATCTGGTTTCTCATATGTCTGAACATCATTCAGTAAAATAACCATTTGTTGATGGCAGAATACCATAACCACAGAACCTCCTTTGTCCGTCATACAAAGTTATTATTATTATTATTTTGAAGTTCTTGTAGTGCAGTGCGTTGTGATCGAAAGAGATTCTGAACAAAACATTTTGGAGTAAATCCCATTTGTAACTTCCTAAGATTTTGCTTTATTAACCATTGCACTTTGTTAATCATGTCTGTTCTCATGTTCTTCTTGAATAATATTCTATATTCTGTATCTTGGGAAGAATGTAAATCCTGCAGGGCAATCAGAGACATCTGTTCCATTAAGTGCAGGACCTTCTTTCTAGAAATCCCAATAGGTGTCGCCTGTTGATCTTAACAGAAATGATGCTGCATCGTAAGACTTCTGATTAATTTATTTATGCTTTTAATGGTGGAAAATAGGTTGAAATTGCACTCCGGAATAAAGTTTAATCCTAATGACAATATTTCCTTTTGTACCTCTCCTAGCACAACACGCGAAAGGTTATGATTATCTATCCCCTGTTCTTTTAATTTCACTTATTAGCGGTGGTGTGTTCTTAGTCTGGGATTCTTCCAATGTTTTCTGTCCCTCACTATTTCTATGTCTTTTTTTTTGCAGTTCTTCACTGTTTTCATATCTGTGTATATTTGTATTTCTGTTTGGATGAACAGATGTATTTACTTATTATCTATTGTTTCTAATTCATAAGAGCTAAAGCTAACACGTTGTTGTTTACGAGGTGCTTTGTGTGTGAATTGCCTTTCATTTCCATCCATTCCATTCATACATACACTAGTGCTGTTATCATAGTTATCAAACTATTCGTACCCCTTGAACTGTTCCCCTTTTTTAAATATCACAGCCAAAAACTTAATGGGCCTTTATCACAATTAGTGTTGAGCGAATAGTAAAAAGTTCTAGTTCGATTAGAACCTCGAACTTATGTGAGTTTGGTTCAAAGTTCATTCGAACTTGAACTTCTAACCCCATTAAAGTCAATGGGAGAAGATTTTCAGGTTAATTTTTATACAATACAGGTGAGGAGAAGCTGGGATCTACAAGTTTAGTTTTGCAGAGATCATTAAAGTTAACACATCAATCGAGATCAGTGAGAGAAGGGGCTTTTGGATCCTTCCAAAGTTGTGCTATTGCATTTCTAGCAGAGATAAGTGTATGGAAAATGACTGTACGTAAAGAATGTGGCATATTGTCAAGGCCTACATCTAGGAAAGCTGTTTCTGGAGTCAAAAAGATGCTGGGGTTGGTAACCTCTGCAATCAAAAGGGTAAAAACTTTACAGAATCTTAATTTTAGGATAACCCCACTAAACATGTAGCATGGTGCACTGTTGGCCACAGAGTTTTCAACATGAATTCGAGGCATTGGGGTACATGTGTGTTAGTCTGGTAGGAGGTAAATACCAGTGTAAATGAATTTTCCTCTTAGGCTTTCTAAACTCTGGTAGGCATTTGCATACTTATTACTGAGGTGTAAGAAATAAATAACCCCAATATTATAATCAAATCACAGGTAAAAAATAACATTTAATAAATACACTTAAAATATGGGAGAAACCTCCCACTCACTCAATTTAACGTGCAAAAATAGAGCCAAAATTACCAATCTGGCCTATAGTGCATAAAAAAAAATTCTAGGACATCAATATGTACTCAAAAAGATATTACTCATGATACTATCCTTCTGTCAATCGTCCAAGAAAAGGGAAGATATGTCCTTTGCTGCAAATTTGAAGCATAATACCAGCTATATACAAGCTAGAGGGAAATTATGCATCAAAAAAAGCTCAGCACTACAATCCTATCAGGCCCAGCCTATAGAGTAGGGGTACCTCCCCTAAAAGAACGCCACCACGCTAGAAGGCTATCTATCAAGTCCTTGCACTCTGTAGTTGCTATTATTTGGAATAATTGCAACTATAGAGCACAAGTGCTTGATAGGGAGAGGTTTCTTGGATGGGGCGCTCTTTTTGGGCAGTAACCCCTCTATATAGGCAGGGCATAATAGGATTGTAATGCTGTGCTTTTTTGATGCATACTTTCCCTCTAGCTTGTATATAGCTAGACTTATTCTTCAATTTTGCAGCAAAGAACATATCTTCCCTTTTCTTGAACGATTGACAAAAAGATGGTACAGTGAGTAATATCTTTCTGAGCACATATTGTTGTTCTAGAAATTTGTAATTAAGTTTCCGAACAATGTTTATGATTGGATTTGGCCATGACTTTTTTCTGTGCTATAGGCCAGATTTGAAATTTTGGGCAACATGTATGTATTTTGGTGACCAAACGACAATTTTTTTGCGTGCATTATTAGAGTAGAATGCGCCTGAATTTATGAACTTGTTTTACTGCGGGTCATAGATTAGGTGCTTTCTAGTTCCAAAATGACAAACCAGACTCAGGTAAACCACTTTTAACTTGGTCTACCTGTTCCAGCAGTAATTCGACCAGAGATGCCATCCTCCCGTCATAAATGTGTAGAATCATACGGTTGTGGTGCGGCATGCCTCTAGAACGCCCCCCAATCTCAGACGCATTACAAAGTGCCACGGGCGCTAGATAATGTGCCTAATTTTGAGTGCGTCCTGATTTTAAACTAAGAACAGCTCGCAGCATTTTGCTGAAAGGACACCAAACTAATGGCAAGCTCGTAACAAATACATGTCGCACATTGCATTTTGCCATTTAAATTGGTCAGTGGGAGTTTCCCATATTTTAAGTGTATCTTTTCTGTAGGCATTTGCTTACAGAAAAAAACACAGAGGGCACAAGTGTAACCGAGTCAGAGATTGTAGGTCGAAGGATGAAGTGGGCTCCTACAATGGAGATTAGAGGACGACCTGGTAGGTAAGGAAGTAATTTCAAGTAAACCCATTAGAGGAATGACGGTTCCAAAAATAACCTATGTGTTCTAACAGAAGTGCACCAAAAGCATAATTTGGCATAGCTAGACCTCCATTTTTATGCAAACAAATAAAGAATCCTGGGTTTCCTACCGCACCCGATGAATTTAGAGAGCAGATTCTGAAATTTGTAATCTAGGGGATTAACACTGATGCATCTACATACATAGAGAAATTTGGTAAAGTAACATATTAAAAACCATTTCTTCGGGTAAAACTCCTTTAAATGTATTTTATTATATGTTATGTGATAGAGGAACTCAAAGTAACAAATATTGAAGTAAATAGAAATTATATTATATGGACTTTCCAAATTTTGCAAAATAAAAAGTGTGCATACATATGTAATTCACCCGTGAGTCAATTTTTGTAAGATCTCGTTAACTGCAAATGACAGGTCATCATTTGGGTTTTTCTACCAGATTCACATCTAGAGCTGAATTGCTCATTGTTCTTTGCAAAATAGCTGTAGCTCAGTCAGATTGAAGCGAATGTTGTGAACTGGTTGCTACAGATTCTCAAGGGATTAAACGACAATTTTACACATAAATAGCTATATGATTAAACCCAACGGTCTTATGTTGTAGTTAAGGTCATTGTCCTGCTGGAAAGTGAACATCTGTCCCAGTCTTAAGTATTTTGCAGCCTTTTATCAGGTTTTCCTCCAGAATTGCCCTGTATTTAGCTCCACCCATCTACCCATCAACTCTGACCAGAGTTGCCATCACCATGCTTCACAGTGGGGGTGGTGTGTTCGGGGTGATATACAGTGTTGTCTTTCCTTCACACATAGCATATGGCATTTAGGCCAAAGAGTTCAATTGTGGTCTCCTCTGACCAGAGCACATCCTTCCACATGCTTGCTGTGTATCCTACATGGCTTTTTGTAAACTGCAAGCAGGACTTCTGTCACGGATGCCCCTGCGACTCTTGTCCCGGGTCGCGGGCGAATCCGTGCTCCGACACCGAGCGGAGCCCCGTCCCGCACGTCGGGTTCGGGGTCCGCTCACCCCCGGTCCCCGCCGGCGTTCCCTTACCCGGCCACGCTCCTGCTCAGCCTATCTCCGTCCTGCGGCTGGCTCCGCCCCTAGGGCGCGCGCACACGCCGGCAGTTTGAAATTTAAAGGGACAGTGCGCCGGTAATTGGCCATTGCCGGGCACTGCTCCTATTTAAGTCCGGCCTCTTCTTGGCGGCCCTCGCCGGATCCTTGGTGTATATCCCGTTGGAAAAAGCCTTCCTAGTCTTGTCTATTCCTGCCTGCCGTGTACCGAACCTCGAGCCCACGTTTACCGACCACGAACCTTGCCGCCAGCCCTGACCTTCTGCCTGTCTACGTTCACGAGCCTCAGCCGCCTCCCCCTGATTTCCCCTGCCTGTCCCCGACTACACCCCGGGCCTGCCGATTCCGATCCCCGCCTACCCTTGGCCCCGCCCCCCAGAGCAAGCCCCGCCAGGGGAAAGGGCACCTGGTAAACTCCCGCCGCAGCAAGTCCACCCCCCCGCTTTGGGGCGGGCTTTTTTTGAATCCCCGGGACCTACTTAGATTCCGTTTCCCTGGTGTGGGCAGAAATATTAACATTTTTAAAAACCCTTTTTTTTAAAGCGCTTTTAACATAAAAAAACATATATATTTTGGGTAAATTTCCAAATCGTCTCGACCCAGGGGGTTTAAAAATAACTTTTCATAGATACTGCACGGGAACACTGTTAAAAATAAAAAAAAAAAATCCCCTAATAGGAAATTTCAAATATTTTCTTCAGCCTTGGGTTCCAAAAAAAATTTAAAAACAAAACAAAAAAACCTTTTTTCCCCCAAAAATTTAAACCAATAAAAAAGGTCAACTTAAACCAACAAAAAAAACCCCAAACCCTACAACCCGCTTTCCCTACTAGAAAAAAAAAAAAAAAAATTTATGGCTTTTAAGACTTGCGATGCAAAAATGTTTTTCCTTTTTGAATAAAAAAGTTTTTATTGGGGAAAAAACAGTAAAACATAAAAAAAATAAAGGATACCTCGGGAATTTTATCACCCCGCTGAATTTATGGACCGCTGTTAAAAATTAAAAAAAACACTTTGGGGGGGGTTTATTAAAATTTTAGGCACCTTAAGTGTCCGCGAATCTGAAATGGGACCCAAATAAAATCGGAAAAAAGAAAATTAAAACCCCAAAGTCCCGGGAGGGGGGTCCTCCTACGCCCGAGGGTTTTTGGGTTGAAACCAAACATTTCACAAAGGCCCATGTATGGGATAAAAACTTTAAAACGCAAAAATCAAAGGGAAACAAACTAAGTTGCATTTCCCCGGGCACAATTCACCTTGTTTTCCTGTGAATAATAGATAAAAAATGGATGAAAATCTGAAAAAAAGTAAAATTTTTTAATTTCACCTCTTCTTTGCTTTAATTTCTGTGAAATATCTAAATGGTTAACAAACTTCCTAAATGTTGTTGTAAATACTTTAAGGGGTGTAGTTTCTTAGATTAAGTCATTTACGGGGGTATCTAACATACAGTCCCCCTTAAAGACACAACAAAACTGGAACTGGTCCCTAAAAATATATATTGCAAATGTTTCTTGAAAATGTGAAAAAATTACTACTAATTTCTAAGCCCCCTATTGTCGTAAAAAAAAAAAAAAAGATTTAAAAAGTGTAGCCAACCTACAGTAGAACAAAGGGGGGGGGTGGTAGATGTTAGCTATAAATTATTTTGAGTCGAATAACTGTCTTACATGCAGAAAGTTTGGAAGTTTGAAAATGGCAAATATTTCACGATATTTTGTTATTTTTCACAAATAAACAAGGACTGTTTGGAGCAAAATTTCTTACTAACTTAAAGTACAATGTGTCATGAGAAAACAATCTCTGAATCACATGACTAAGTAAAAGTATCAAAATTTATTCTCACATAAAGTGACACATGTCATATTTAAAAAATGGGGCTATGCCAGGAAGCCAAAACCAGCTGTGGCATTAAGGGGTTAATATATGTCAATCACTGCTGGAGACCCACCCACAGCCTGAGGAGACAGAGTAAATGCAAATCTGCCTGTCACCCACTCATTCAGCATGCTGAGAAAACCCCTTTAATATCATTACTGTATATGGGATATAGATAATTCAGAGTTCTTTTAGAAGAGGGAACTAAAAAATGATTAGTAGATAAGGAAGCGTTCTGGATTTCAACATTAAACATGAGGGACATGTATGAAAACTGACTAGTTAACGCACCATAAGGTACAGGAACGTCATGGTTTTCGGACGGACACAGAAGCTGTGCCCACACGATTAACCCCTTAGCTACCACGATCAGTAGCGATCACAGCAGCTAAGGAGTCCTCCATCGGAACCCCTACAATGAGATCGGACAGGATGATTGACAGTTGGTATTATACAACGCAGCATAAACATGCTGCAATGTATTATACCTGTGCTATATCTAATTATTGCTGAGTATAGTCCTATAGAGGGACAAGTGAAAAAAAAAAATAAAAAAAAAAAGTAAAAGTGTAAAATAAAAATACAGTAAAACATGCACACCGCCCATTACAAATATTAATCACCTCAAAAAAGAACCAAAATAAAAAAAGTGCACATATTTGGTATCATCGTGTACACAACAAATAAATCTGTCATGTTATTTTACACGTGTAAAGACAGGTTTAGATCTTAAGGGTAACATCTTAGTTCAACACCTAAACACCTAAGCACTCCCTTTTTTGTCTGTTTTCTATGGCGTATTTTAGGGCTACAATGGAAAAAGGATTTCTACATTTTTAAATAAGATGGATATCTTTTTTGGATTCTATGCACTTTTGAGAGAAAGTGACCCGTGCAGGATCCTTCGGCTGTTTTTTGTTTCACTGTCTTCATGTGACTGCTGCAGTCTGTGATTGCCTCGAGGGTCACGTAAAGAATGAACTGTCATGGTTGGGATTACTGGGACGGCTGCAGTGGTAGAACGAGAAGATTTTTTCTTCTATTTTTTATCACTCCCCAACAGACGCTGAACACTATAGAAGAAATAAAATACCAAAAGAGGAGAAAGTGGCTAATGGGGTCGGGGTCACTGCAGATGTGGGTGGGTCCATTACAGATATGGGTGGGTCAGTTGGATGTAGGCGGTGCCAGTAGTGTTATTACATCAACTGATATAATAACAATTTCTGAGTATAGAAATGGTCCAAGACAAGTAAAATAAACTGAATATAACAAGGCTCCAGGCCCAGATGGCATACACCCAAGATTTCTTAAAGACTCAGCTCAGTTTTTTTGTCCCCCTTTATGCGATATTTAAGATTCTCTGTGATTGCTATAGTGCGGGAGACTAAGAAAGGAAAATTTGTGGGCCCATTTCAAAAAGGTTTAGGTTTTTTCCAGGTAATTATAGACCAGAATTTAGCATCTATTGGGAAAAATTTGTTGGGGGCTATAAAGACTAAACGGGAATATGTGGTAAATATAATATTTAAATGCTGCCACATGGTTTTACTAAGGCAAATTGCAGCCCAACCTTTTCAGAAGGGGTGAGTAAAGTCTGGGATAGCGGGGCAGCTGTGGATATAGTTTTTTAAGACTTTGCAAAGGCTTTTAACACTGCCTCATAAGCACTATTGAGAAATTAAACCTTTAGGTTAAAAATAATGGGGTAACGGGAAAAAAATGGCTATTGGATTTTACTCAGAGAGTGGTCGGAAATGACTCCTACTATGAGTGGTCCCTTTTGATGGTGTGGGGCCCAGTATTGGGTTTTTTAATTAATTATTTTTTTGTTTGGGGGGATTTTTTGCACGTTTAACCTTATTTTAATGGGTCTGCCTGCCTGGGGATCAAAGTGGTTGATTTGCTGTTAGGGGAAAAAAAAGCCAATATTTCTACCTTATACAAATGCAATTTAAAAACGTAATTTGATTTTTATCAAACTATATAAAATTAAAAAATTTTTAATTTAAAAAAATTTTTTATCAATAAAATTAATATAAAAATATATAAATATCCCAAAAAAATAAAAATACCTCCTATAAAAGCATTAAATTTAATGACTTAAAACTAGTTTTACTTTAAAAAACCCCCTATATGATAAAATTTACAATTTTAAATTTTTACTAAAAATTTAAATTTGAATTTTATTTTGGGGTGCTCCACCCTTTATTTACTTTTAGCAAGAGCCAGCACACCAAGGTTGGCTGGGGCCCGGGTTCACCAAGCAAGATCAGTACCTAAATTTTTTATTCACTGACATGCTATTCTAATGACTTTTCTCTTGTTTCCAACCTATCTATAGCCTTTATACATGTTAGTTACTAATGCGCCTAAGTTCCATAATACACCTAACACATAGGCGGGGTGCATTGAACTTTAGACCTCATTCATAAAACATAAAACCACTTTTCATGCATTCAGGCGCATAACACTGAAACGAGATGCGACAATTCACTTCGAAGCCCCTTCCTTCATACATGTCTCCCTGAGTGTTTGGGCATCCACTTGGCAAATGAGGTTCAATGTGATTAAGTGTAAAGTTACAGTAAGCATCTGGGTACTAATAATCTGCAGGCATCATATGTCCTAGAGGGGATTAAACTGGAAAAATCACTCTGTTCGAAAAATATCTAGGCTTACTTGTCGATCATAGATTACAGTACAGCATGAAGTCAGTGGTGATATAAATGGTATATTTTAATAATTTTATATATATTTATAAAAATAATTATATATATGTAAATGGACGCTTCACTCCAACCCTTGGACACCATCTTGGACCCGGGGTCCTTGCTCTGGGGGGGGGATCGGCCTTCTGGTTGAAAGGTTGGGGCCTCAATAGAGGGGGCTCCCCAATAAGATCTCGCCTAAGAAGGGCCTCAGCCAGCTTTATTAGACAGGACACAGGAAAACAAACATATAAAACAAAAGCCTCAGGCTGTCTGGCCAACATCACTATACAACTGTAGAGACCCTCTCTAGCAATTGTCTCAGCCTATCACCAAGCACCATAAACACTTTTCCCACACTGGATTAAGACTTCTCTCCAAGCCTCTGGGGGCCAGAGCCTCTGTCTCCAGCTACTCAGACCACACCCCTGATTACCTGGAGAAGCAGGCTTTTTATAGGCCTGGAAAAAACCTGGGACTGGAACGTGGGAACAGCTACCCACCCAACTGCAGCTGTTCCGGGAAAGCCAACCCATAATTGTCTATACATCAGCCTTACTACATACAGTGTCCGCAACTAATGTGTGCTGACCAACAAACCTGGCTTCCCCCAACCGAGACCAGCGGCCCTCGGTGGCACGTTACTAGTGGGTCTCCTGATGTAAACTCCACTTAGTGCAAGC
Organism: Phyllomedusa bahiana; assembly: GCA_025379985.1. Lineage (NCBI taxonomy): Eukaryota > Metazoa > Chordata > Amphibia > Anura > Hylidae > Phyllomedusa > Phyllomedusa bahiana. The sequence goes on along the minus strand of JAODAL010004439.1, from coordinate 69,769 downwards.
ACCATAGGCGACCACCAATGGGTTGCTCTTAGCCCACAGTAACATATAATATATATATATAAATATATATATATATATATATATTATAATAAATATATATATATATAATATATATATATATAATATATCATATACACCTCACATCCTTCGGCCGCCTTCTTGGGCTCGGCCCGGGGTCATTCAGCACACGGATCGACGCTTTGTTAAAACGGATTGGCACTCCGACACAGGCTTCAGTTATCCTGGCTTCAGCCAGTTTTATTAGCACCGAAAAAGCATACAAAGCCAACATTACACAAATAAAACCCTCGTCGTCTAGCCACTAGACTTCACATAAACAGTCCCTCTCTACTCAGGGTCTGTGCCTTACCACCCCATCACCACATACCACATATCTTACTGTAACTTTGTGGCTTTCCACAACCTCCAGGGGACCAGAGCTCTCTCTGCTCCCACTACTCTCCACTGCCAGGTAGCAGACCACGCCCCCTGATTCCACGGAGTGGGATGTACCTTTTAATCGGGTCCCTCCAAGACATACCAAAACCTGACCTGGAATGCGGGACAGCCACCCACCCAACACTATGGCTGTCCCAAAAAAGCCACCCCATACATAGCCGCCTAGCAGCTATTCTAGCCACTACTGTAATGTCAGTAACTATATCCATTACTGACAGAATATAGGGTGACTTTTCCCCACTGAGACCTAGGTCCTCAGTGGCGCACCTGCAGTATGTCTCTAGCCCAAACCCTCCTATGCAGAAACCTGCGACTATCGGGGATCGCATCTGGTCCACATATCCCCCCCTTGAAAAGGACATAGTACTTTGTCACCTTGTACCTTCCTCCTGGGTCAAAGTTTCCTCACATTGGCACCGTTTTCTCCATATCCTCAGGGACAAACCTTTTCCACACAAAGCTCAGTTTTTCTGTAGGCTCACCCCACGCATTCATCCACCATGAGCAGCCGACAGGTCATAGCACTTACCACCAGTGGCCACAACCCATGTACGCCACTGCAAAAGTATAACAGCAAACATGCTCCGGTACCATCACCAACCTCAATTCACAGATGACAGGTTTTTCTACATTCAGCCCAAAGCGCCTCTCCAAGAATGCTGTTCAGCCACATTGCTGCAATGGCCCCTTCAATAATGTCCGGTGACACATACCCCTGTTCACGCAACCTCCGTTTACTGGCCCGGTTTAAGCAGCAGACCTCTGCATCACTGGTGGCGATGGTTCCTGCACATCCTCTGTAACCTCTCTAAGGGAGAATACTCAACCTCTATCAGGTCACTACGTTATCTATTACATCACCATTCTCACAATGTGGCACAGAGACAATGGCAGACACATTATTAAAAAGTAGGTAGACAAGCAGACATCTGGCTGCTAGTAGCACCCCCCTGTAGGTCGCCAGAAACCGCCGACCTAACCACCTCTGTGATACTTGCTAACATAGTCCTCCCATAACTTTAGGGAAAAATTATCGAACCTCTCAAAAGCGGCCCTTCCCTAGCATCTGAGGGATTCAATACTCTCCCCTGACCCTCACTGGCACCTGAGCAAACCCTCTTTTTCGGGTCTAATAGCTCACTTTTTCCTGTCACTACCATCACTGCAATCCTTGTGACTATTGCAGTAAAAACTAACTGTAAACACAGCAGCAATTGGAGCAGTGACCTCCTCCCCTTCCCACAACCCCCCCGCTGCACTACAGGTCCCAGCCTGACATATCTCTTCATTCCCTGCAGTGTCATAATCCAGATCACAGATCCACTTCCTGTAATACCGATCAGGGCTGCACACAAAATCTGTCTTGGCACACGTTTTTTTTCAAACGTATTTTCCATGACTCCCCAATTGTAATAATCAACATCATCAGTCCTCTGTACCCACTGACCCACTTACAGCATCCGCATCCCACACTCAACTGAACTCCTCACAGAGTGGTTTTTTCGACCTTGGTAACTCAACCAGCACAATGCACACTCATAGTCTCACTCATCGCATGGTACAAGCCCTCATACACCGCACAGAGCAAATCAACCTACCATGGGAATCAGTTTCTCTATCAGGCAACACACTTGCAGAGTTTCCCATTAACGCAAGTAAAGAAACATCTCTCTGGACCAACAAGAGCAAACATACCTGCTGCTATCCCGCACAGGACACAAACATCAGCTTGTGCTACTTCTAGCACTGTTAGCCATTGCTCTCTAGGGGCACATTTGAGCGTAATCTCTGCTCTATATAGCCTGGGGCTGGCATTTCTGCAGAAGCTAACTCACACTCTCAGTTACTGCTCACAGAGCCCTAACAGCCATGCCTCCAGGGCAGACCTGACACTCTCTGCTAAAGCAACTCTAGCCGCTGGTTGACACAAGGACGCAGTAAACGGGGCTTAATATCCACGAAACATCCACCCCCTGCTCAGCTTGTTGAACCTGCTCATGGTGCACAGGCAGGTTAGCTATATTATTGTTATTTTCAAAATACACCATGGCATATATGTCATAACCATTAAAGGGGTTGTCTCGCTACAATGATTGGGTTTTAATTAAAAGATCTTTAAAAAACAAGCAGCTTTGCAATATATGTTTATTACAAATGACCTACTGATTTTGAGCTAGCCCTGTTCGTAGATGCATCAGACTTTCTCAACATTTCTATAGCATCCGGACCTGTTGATCCTTATCTTACTGGCTGTCAGGTCTGAATGACTCAACACCTTTGAAACAGGTCGGAATCAGAGAGCCCCTGCTCTCTACACAAGATTGAGGAAAGCAGAGATTAGGGCTGATAATAATGTGACAGCAGTGACCCTGTTTGTTACTATATATCATGATGTCTGTGGGGAGCTTGTAACTATAATAATACTATACAGAACAGGAGGCTGTAACATATTCATCAGTGCTGTCTAAGTGACACATCCTGAGTAACACTTGCAGCTATCCATGTGTCTGTTTCTGAAGAGGTTTGTTTGTTGTTGCTGGAGATGTGGGAATATGTAAACTATGCAGATGTGGAATATGTAAGCTGTTCTTCCTAATTAGCAATCTAGACCTTTCTAGAGCAGGGACACACACAGGGTTAACTACTGGCAGCAATCCCACTGCCCCCCCCCCCCCTGCTGTATAGAAGTATGGTGGATAGCTGCCTGTGGCTGAGGGAGGGGGGAAGAGGGAGGAGAAGAGGCAGAGAAACTAGCACGCCCCTCAATTCAACTCCCATTCACAGACAGAGGCTGAAAGCTTATAATCGAGACAAACTCCATTAAGTTACATCAAACTCTGCAAGATCCACTGCTCTCAAGAACTCTTCTGGCTTGTCAGCATATATTGGCCTCCATTTAGCCCAGCCAAGTCCCTCATACAGTATCATTGTACATGACCAACCAGTCCACCCTGGTAGCCACATGCATCCTGGACTTGATAGGACATTCTCAAACCCCGTTTCATAACTAACAGGAATAGTCTTACCAGTTATGGATGTCATGGCTCATTCTGGACCTCTTTGCTCACTGTCCCATGTCAGCCATGGGGTGGGGCTGCATCCTACCTGGACTCCCAGGCTTGTAGCAGCATCCTCTCTGGCCTCCTCCTGAGAAGACATATCAGGAGCGCAACTCTCTGCTCCTGTGGCCACCTCCAGCACGGCTCCTCCTGCTGGATGGAGATAGCGGGCTCCTGGTTTGATGACGCAGAGGGTATGTCCTTGGTATTGGCAGACAATCCATCTTACTCTCAGTTCCACAGTTAACCCTTGCTGGGGGGGCAGTCCATCGAGGCTCAAACCTGATCAGATGGTTCCCCTGGCAACGGCAGCATGACTTGTCCCTCAGCAACTCCATCTCTCCTGAAGTGGCCCCTTCTTGGTGGGACGATATGGCTTCCTCGCCACGGGACATCTCTCAAGCACATGTCCACCTGCAGGCATCCGCTGCACCATTCCCTGGTTTACGATTTGCAGCAATCGTTCTGCTTTGCCTCTGGACTTCCAGCCAGCAAGGCAGCTGGGATCGTGGTAAAGTTAAACCTTTCCCAGAAAGGCCTGTTTTCTGTTGGAGATAACTTTTCAATCGCCTCCTGTTCTGCCTCCCCCACTCGGTCTTGGAGCTTCTGATTCACCTCTCGCTGTGGGCCCAGCCATTTTCTCCATTTCTTGTATAGTCCTTTTAAATGGTCCCTCATTCTGCTTAGCAAACTGCCTGGGCCTCCACACTTTATTCAACTCTTGCAGCTGAGGCGTTTGCCTGCACCAACTGGGCAGCAGCTCCACCATGCAAACAAAAATTTTCAGACACCAGCAACACAGTACTTTTTAGACAGCAAAGTCAATGTACTGGGGTTTGTCCCCCACTGTCTCTCCAATACACTCTCCTGTTTTTTTTTTTTTTGGGCACTGAGTTGCCTTCCGCCCGCACAGGCAACAGTCTGTATACAGGGTTGTCCGCTACAAAAGCACCTGTTGCTTTTCACAAAGCTAAATTTCAGCAGTCCTATGTAGACTGCAGCAGTCTATTCAAACTGCATATTTTTTCTGCAACCACTTTGTGCACAGTTAGTTTAGTGCCAATCCTGCCAAATCCACCACCATAATGTGAACAACCTCACATGTGCCTTGGCCGCCTTCTTGGTTCGGCCCGGGGGTCCATTCAGCTCAGCGATCGCCGCTTGGTTAAAACGGATGGCACTCCGACACAGGCTTCCAGTTTATCCTGGCTTCAGCCACTTTTATTAGCACCGAAAAAGCATACAAAGCCAACATAACACAAATAAAACCTCGCCGTCTAGCCACTAGATTCACATAAACAGTCCCTCTCTAGCTCAGGGGGTTCGTGCCTACCACACAGCACCACATTACCATAGTATTCCTTACTGTATACCATGTGGCTTTCCTCAAGCCTCCAGGGGACCAGAGCTCTCTCTAGCTCCACTACTGCTCCACTGCCAGGTAGCAGGCAGACCAGCGCCCCCGAATTCCCTGGAGTGGGAGGCCATTAATCGGATCTCCAGAGACATACCTAAAAACAGACCTGGAATGCGTGGACAGTCCACCCACCCCCAACACCTATTGGCTGTCCAAAAAAGCCACCCCATACATAGCCCCGCCAAGCAGCTATTCTAGCCCTAAACTGTAGTTCAGTACTAATCATTACTGACATAGTATAGGTGACTTTTCCCCAATGAGACCAGGTCCTCAGTGGCGCAATCTGCAGTAATGTCACTAGCCTCACACACCTCTAGTGGCAGAAACCGCGACTATCGGGGATTGCTCTGTCACAATATATATATATATATATAAATAATATATATATATACAATATACTATAAATATATATATAAAAATATATATTACATATATAATAAATATATATAAATATAAATATATACTATATATATATATATATATATATATTATACTAATAGTAGACATAATCCTCACACTCCCAATTATGGGTATAAAAAGTAAAAAAAATCGTGCCTTTATTCACCATGTAGGCAACGTTTCAACCCCACAATGGAGTCTTTCTCAAGCAAATGTGATACCAGAATAAGAGGCAATATTAATCACTCATGTGTATCATATAAAAACATGAAATCCAATACAATAGAAAACTCTGATCATACATCGCAAAGTTTAACAACAACAATAATCAATGATAACATTATGTGACCAATATTAAAGTATATATCATAACATAACTCAAAAAAGTGTGCAAAAGAATATAATTAATTAATTCATCACAAGTGTTGAATATGTAATCAAAAACCATGTGAAAGAACACTCACCCAGGATATATCACACAAAGCCCGTCCCCGCCGATGTAGTGCGCATGTACTATAGGGGTTTATATTACACTAATAGTTCCTAAATATGCTTTATCACAACATTTCTGGTCTTATTTTATTCTTTTATCGGATAAGTTCCGTTTTTTCGAACTAAAGCGCTCATATTTTGCACTTGTATTTCTTATTATTCTATTGCCGGCACTTATCTTGTGGTGCGCATGCGTGGCTTTTTGACGCAGGCGCAGTAGGATTTTTTGGTTTAGTGCTGGCATGGGCATTGTGTGACATTTTTTACATCACTGACATGCGCACTACATCGGTGGGGACGCCGAGTACGGGCTTTGTGTGATATATCCTGGGTGAGTGTTCTTTCTTACTGTCATGCCTGCTGGTCCAAAGCTGCTGGTCCTGCTGTCACGCCTGCTGGTCCAAGTCTCCTGTTTCTCCACTGTTCCTGCTTTCTCACTTGGTGTTATGTATGCTCGTCCGGACTATATTGTTCCTGTGTCTGAATTCCCAAAGTCCTGATCTTGCTCCTCACGTCCCAGACTGCAGCTGGACAGGCAACTGCCATCCGTGGCCCCAAGGATCCCTTCCCATTCTGTAAGAGACGTTTCAGGGATGTCTTTATATCCTGCATTTGCCTGTTTTTCTGTAATAAAGTCCTTGAAATGTAACAGGTGCAAGGCGACAGTGATAACCACTGAGCCATTGTACAAGAATTCACAGGTTATAGTTGATATATTCAAACTAATATGTTTTGTTCTGTACCCAACTTTATAGTGAATGAACCATCTGGACAGCCACTTTTACATGTTTAGTTCCTCTGATGGTGACCTGAATGTTTGAACACACTGTGATCATCAGTGTTCGGGAAAATACTTTGGGAAAGTATTTTAAATACAAAATACTTATGACTGAAGTATTTTAAATACAAATACTAAATACTTTAATCCCGAAGTATTTTAAATACAAATACTAAAAATACCTTTCTTCAAAAAGTATTTCCCAAATACAAAAATACTTAAAAAAATTTAAAAAAAAAAATTTTAATAAAAAAAAAAAATTTGGGGGCCCTTTTTCCCACTTGGATTAGCATCTCCCCTGAAAATGCCCAGGGCCAGGTTTTCATTGTGTCCGACCCTAAAGAAGATGTTTGTCCATGGGGGGAAAGGGGAAATGCACAGTAAAAAAAAAACAAAACGGGGTACCTTCCTTTAAGTTACTAGGCCTATTAATTTCAGGCTTTTGGGGGATATTAATTTATTTTTAAAAGTAACCCCCAAATGTGCTTCAAAATTAAAAAGCATTCCCCCCCAATCATGTCCCTCATATAACCCCTGGTTCCCTATAAAAGGGGTTTTACTAATATGTGGGGACCCACAGGGGGGTTACTAATAAAGGACCTTAATTATGAAGGAAACCTTTAATTTTTCCCTTCCATGTCCCCTCACATACATATCAGTAACTCTTATTTGAGGCCCCACAGGGGGTTAATGTGAGGGAAAAGATGGTTTAACCTTTTAAACTTTTGGGCACATTTAGTTACTAACGAAAAATTAAAACCATGAAAAATGCACTTTACCGGGACTTTTTATCGGGCAAGGGTGAAACCCCCCCCCCCCCACCTGGTTTTTTTCCTAGACAAAAACGTTTTCCCCAGTTTTTTTGTAAAAAATTTTTAAGGGGAAAGGTTAATACTCGAATTCGGGTTTTTGGAATTAAAAAATTTTTAAAAAATAAAAAAAAAATTCACACCACTGGGAAACGCGCGGGAAAATTTTTCCCTCCTCTCTCGCACCTCGCACAAATACAAATTTAACGAGAGTAAATGACGTACCCCCTGTTTTTTTTTTTAAAGTGCGGTGAGGCGGGTTATTTAAATTACAACATTTTTTTGAATTTAGAAAGTAATTAAAATACTTAAAATACTTCCTAAAAGTATTTTAATTACAAATACAAAATACTGAATAAAAAAAGTATTTTGATTACAAAATACAAATACCTGACAAGTATTTTAAATACTATTTTAATTACTTGTATTTTAAATACTCCCGAACACTGGTGATCATCTTCTGTCAAGGTGGAAAGCTGCTGGTGCCTGCACATTTCAGGGGAAAATTAGTACTGCACAAAATATATTTAAATGACTGGACAACCATGTAACATTACAAGTTCTCTCCTTGTGTTAATAGAGAGTAATTTCAAGCAAATGAACCCCTCCTTGTCCTCAGTGAAGTCCTTATGCTTCATTAAAGGGGTTTTGCCAGGACGTGCCTTATCTGCTAAGAAACAAATGTAAACAAGTCACGGAGCTGAGAGAGAGAGAGACGCAGACAGCCAGAGCACAGAGCTGCATAAGGGATCGTGTGAAATTCTCACTCGAATAATCAAACTACAACTTGTGGATTCTGTATACAAAAGACAACAGCTTTCTCCACAGCAGCTTCTTCATGTTCTTGTCATCAGATAAAGCAGGGATCTACTCAGATAATCACACTACAACTAGTTTATTCTGTATACAAAAGACAACATATTCTACCCGGTGCCTTGAAAACTTCTGCAGCTCAGTCTCATCAGATAAGAAGCTTTCTCTGCGCAAGCCAGCCAGCATCTCTTGTCAGGTCGTATCTAATAGAAGCTTTGAAGTAACTAAGGGCAAAAGGTAAGGCAGCCTGTAGCTTTTCCCTTAGTTCCAATTTTGAATTTTTTAAATCATTTAATGTCAACATTACATCATGGCAAAACCCCTTTAAGATTTGACTGATAGCAGAGATATCAGCAGAGGTTTAATTCTAACTTAGTTAGCAGCAGTCCAGTTACCATCCATCTTCTTTAAAGGGTTTTCACACAAGGCTATTTCACTAAGTCACAAGCAGTTTTACACCCACTCTGTCTGTGGGTGGTTCTATAGCAGTGATTAGCATATTTAGAGTTTCTGTAAGTAGTTGAGCCATTACACAAGTGATCTAATCTTCAGTAAACAGAAGGCACATGTGTTGTGAATACTGAAAACAGTTGCTTATCTGTAATCTTGTTAGAGACAATTAATTTTCTCTGGACGCTCTCTCTGTTTATGGGGTGACATCACCCCTTGCTCTCTCAGCTAATCAGACGATAGTCTGGCAACCAGGTAACCATAGAAACCTGTGTGCACTTAGAGCAATTAATGTCTCTTATCTCATAATTAAAGTAAAATCTATTGACCAATGTATTTAGAAAAAATGTCATTTAACTGAACCTTTATGTTGAAAGCTAATCCTTATAGAGAGAAAACTCTTTAAAGTCCCATATGCAATAGTGTTAACTGAACTGTTGTTTTAGGCACAAACCAAGAGCCTCCTGGTTCATAATAGTGTGTGTGTCTCGTTCATATATTATGAACCAGACACACACACGCGCACACGCACACACACATGTGGATAAAATTGCTCGTAGTCTTCCGTTAAAGAAAGAAAAACACTCAATGATAATTGAATTAGCTTGAAATTGTATTTACATTTATATTCACTGAAAATCCAAGAAAACCCTTGCTTTTGAATTGTGGTTCAACTGAAAAAACTGAACAAAAATGATGAAATCCTTAACTTAATATTTGGTTACACAACCTTTTCAGGCAATCACTGCAAACAAACAATTTCTCTATCTCTCAATGAGACTTGCACCTGTTTTCTTAGTATAAAATGTTTGTACCATTGTATTTTACTCTGGGGGTTGCGGTTTCAATATTGTTCATGTACTTATATATTTTATTTAGTAATGTATGCTGTACATCATTAATATACAATAGTATATACTAATGAACTGAAGGCTTCACTGCTAACCTGCAAACTGTGAAAATGTTAGTCTTATAATATGAAGTTTGTGGAGCATGGAAAGTGTGATGTGCATTTAGTTTGCAACACAGTCTTCATGGAGGAAGAAAACAGTATTTGCATCACTTCTACAAAATAGTAGGAAGATGTTAACAAGCAGTGACTGGACACGAGCCATGAAACATAAGATTGGGGACATGTGTACACAATACATCATATTAACCTCCAACTGCAAAAAGTCAGACCACAAGGAAAGTCAAGAGTGAAGGCTTCAAGGACACTGCACAGTTTAGTAGTCAGACAACATGCCAGAGGCAGCAGGGATCCCCCCAAGGAGCTGCTCCAGTGCTCTACCCTGATGAATATTCAGTCTAAGCTCTGATTAGATTAGTATCCTGGTGGAAGACACAGGAATAAGTGGCAGATGACAAATGCTAAAGCCTGCTGCTTGGAAAGGACACAGCATGGAAGATGATCATTTGTAATCCTTGCACACCATCTAGTGTACAAATTTAGAGGCATACATTGATTAACTTGCAGACAGTGTTCCATTACCACAGACGGGCAGGACAGCTTCGTTACAAAAACATCTTATGGTCAAAGTGTAATTACACATAATAAAGTTTTAATAAATCATTCACAAATTAATGATTTTATTGCCAGCATAGTCCTATGCATACATTTTTAAAGGTTATAGTAAATTAAATTTACAGACATCTTAGGTTTTTTAAATCCTCTTTATAAGGTCAAGCTGCAAATAACAGATTATTGTGTAATATTCTGCAATAATCCTATAAACTAACGCTTGTCTCATCTAGAGGTGTATAACAGAAATTAAAGTGGAGCTTTAGGTATCAGATCCAAGGAATTCCTCTGGTCAGGAAAAAAATTGCCATAAGGAAGATTTTTCGGTCGTAACAGAATAAACATATACTAGACTTACTCTCTAACTAACATAGCATTGTAATATTTTCTATGATGTTTATGAGAGATGAGCACCTGGATGCCAAATTATTGTATACAGTGGGTTGCAAAAGTATTCATACCCGTTGAACTGCTCCTCATTTTTAAGCATTAAAGTTACAACCTTAAATGTATTTTATTGATATTTTATGTGATAGAGCAACAAAAAAAAAAAAAAGTAAAAGGGTTTTTTTTGGCCATGGCCTGTTGGGAGATGTCTCTACCAGCTTCGTACATCCAAAGTCTGGACTTTTTGTCCATTCTTCTTTGCAAAATAGCTTAGTCAGTTCATTTTGGGGGGGAAAATTTTTGGGGAAAAAGAAAATTTTAAAGTCATGCCACAGATTAATGGTCCAAAAATTAAAATTTGTATTCCCTAAAAGATTAAAACATACTCCACTGAAATAATTAAATTTTATAAGAATTTTTTTGCAATTTTTTTTTAAGCGACCGATCAAAACACATAACGTTTTTTGGTCCGTTTAGACCTTCACATGTGCGCTCTCTTATGTGTGGGAAATATGAAACTGGTGATCTTGAATAGAATAAATATGGGGGCCCCAGTCGTGGTAAAAGAAGAAAGGCGCGATTCATGGGGCAGGAAAAAATTTATTTTTGTGCCTGAAAAATTTTTACCTTATTTGGATATTTCCCCCTCCGTTTTTATTCTATCAGTTTAGTTTCTAAAATTGTTGATTACATGATTCTCTTGTTTTGTGATTAAATTTGTTTCACCAATGTTTATAAATATGTAGTGTAGATGAAAAAAAATTTAAATTTTCCAAAAGAAAGTTTCTAATATATTCTTTAGTTAAGCCCCAAAAAAAAAGCCATTAATTTCTAACTTTCTTTAGTCAATTTTTGTGCCCCTAGTTATGTGGTGACACTTGATCATGCTAAGGTGCAATGCTGGATTTTCCCAAACTGAGTGATGGGGAAAGGGGGTGTCAAAATTTAGGAATTGTGCCTCAGATATACTCAAAAAGAAGTGTTCCCAGTGTTCTCAGTGCAATCTAGGTCTGGACTTTGACTGGGCCATTTCTGAAATGTTGATTAAAGCCATATTTGTGCTCTGTTGTTTGTTTGGGGGTTTTGGGTTCTGGGGAAAGGGGAAACCCTACCCTTAGTCTAAAAGTTTTTGGCCTCAAAACGGTTTTCCCCCGGATTGCACTGAAGTGGGCCCCATCCTCTTTCCCATCACCCCAATAGTTCCCAGACCTGTGCAAATAGCCCCCCACAGCTAATACTGCTCCCCACCATGCTTAAGGTGAAAAGATGTTTTAGGGTATGGTGTGTGGTTTCCTTCAACAGGGGTTTTTGTCAAAATGAAAAAAAGTTAAATTTTTGGTCTCATCACATGTTGCTTTGTCCCTCCCTAGCTTTTTGAAAATTTAAATTTTTTTTTTTTAAAGGTTTGGGTTTCAAAAGGCTTTTATTTGACTGATTACGTTAGAGAAGTCCCTGGAGGTTGGGGGCGCGTTCTTTAAAACTAATGGAAGAAGTGAATTCGTAACATTAAGTTCCAGCGTGTTGTCAGTTGCACGTGAGAGGATGAATGGAGTTGTTGGGGTACAGTTTTAAGGGAATTTTCCCCTTGAAGAACTATATCCCTGCGGTCAAAACCAAAGCTAAATCCAGTGAAGATCAGTAAGTCTGCCCCACAGCCAAGATGGGGACAGAGAAAAAACAGGAGTGATGTAAAGGGAAAAAAGGGAGGAGACGGGAAAACAATGCACAATGGGAAAATTGGGTTAAAAGGGCAGGACCCGGGATGTAAAAAAATTGAAATTTTTGGCCGAGGTGGCAGCTTCAAAATTAAAAAACATAAAATTGCATAGTATCCATATATACAAGCTGTTACAGCATACTCCCCTCTAAAATCCTTGGATTTCACTAACAAAAACCCAACAAATTAAAATTTTCTTTTGTTGTAAAAATGTGTTTTATGGAAACCCTGAAAAAATGTAATAAACAGACAAAAATAACGGGAAAAACTTTGATCGGGAACAGTTCATGGTAGTAACCCCTAGCAGGATGTTAGGAAAAGTCCGGTGATGAGCAATTGAGTAATGTACTTGAAAAGGTTCCTTGTAGCGGGGACTCATTCCTCAATAGGTAACAGGAGGCAGTCTCAGTAAGGCGGGTGAACGTTTGGACCCCTTTGTCGTGCGATGGTTACTCCCACTTTACGGACTCTACCATCCTCGCGGGGAAAAAAAACCTTTTGAAATGAGCCCCGGGCCAAGAATTTTCTCTATTTCTGGCCCTTCATAGAAAAGATTCCACCTTTGGGTTTTGGTTTAACTGCTGCCACTTTATTTTTCCTTGGAGAAGAGCGGGACTCTCCTTTTTCTGTCCAAAAAGAAATTTGGCGAGATGTGAACGTGTTTCCCCCCGTTTAGTAATGTTACCAGAGGAAGCTCTTCAGGTGGATGAGACAGATCCGAACTTCTGGTGAGGAGGTTGTGGCGTGAAAAAAGAGCAGGAGATTTGGGGGTCCGCAGTACAGGAAACAAGGGGTTTTGGGTTTGACAATAGGGAACCCCGTAGAATGGGTTTAAGGTTCAGGGGGTGAGCCTTGGGATTTTAAGTCTCTTGAAATCGAGTCCAATTTTTCGGGTTTGTATCATTTTTCCCTGATCCCCCCTATGTGAGGCATGGGGGGTTAAAGACCCATTAAAACCGTTGTGGCCCAAGTAGTTCTGAATGGTTTTAGAGCTATTTGAGGGAAAACCCGTGAAGTTGGTTCCACGTGGATCCCCAATTTGTTTTAGGGCCTCTGTGGCGAGAAAAGTCTAAAAGGCATGATAAAAGGGAAGTGTCCATGGTTCTAAAAACTTCAATAGGTATAGCACTTTTAAACTCATGCATGTAAAAAAAACCCCTCGTTTGCCCAGCATGCAACCTTGGTTCTGCGTGCAGGACCGTCCATGGCCCAAAAACGTCCAGGCCCAACAAGGGTTTTTTGTGGTCAGTGCTTGTCCTGTCAGCTGGAAAGTCAGACTTTTGCTTTTGCTGCAATTTCCCCCTTGACTTGCGACAGGTAACATAGTGTAAATTAAGTGAGCAACCCTCTTTTTGCTCCTATTTCCCACAGGCCTCAGTCTTAAAGCACCTCGGTGAAATGTTTTCCCCTGGTGCTTGACCCTTCATGTTAATGCCTTTTGAGCAAGTAGCGATTGATGGTGGAAAGGAATAATGAGAGGATTCTTTTCAACATCTCTATTTGGGCCCTGTTCAGGCGACCACCAACTCTCAGCAACCATGGTCGTCGACTATGGTTTTAAGTTGACAAAGGGTGGTTTTTTGGAAATGTCCTGTTTTTTATAAAAGACTTTCGCAGTTGAAGTACTCTGCTGCACTTTGTATCACTAAAATTCATTAGTGTAATGTCTTCTGCAGAGAGGGGCTTGGACACATTTCCCAAACCATGACAATCTTTAAATATCCCCTTTGGCGTGAAGATGTGCGATGTGAACAAAACTTGCGATGGTGGGTACCGAGCTTAGCCATCTGGAGAAGGTTCAAAGGGTGACAATTAAAAGCCGGACCCCTTTCAGATTTGGTGGAGGGTACTCACTTCAGTAGATCTAGGATCGTTGTCGGTCTTGGAGACTAAAGTCGTCTTCCCCCCAGATTTTTCTTTACTCTCATTCAGCAAGAACTCGGGCCCTGTTAGCCAAGAGTTTTTGGCAAGGGCACTAACGACGCGGTTGGTGGCACAGTCGCGGGTTGAGGTGAGATGGAACATAGTGCCACTGTTGGGTTAGAGGATTTCCAAACCCTTTTTTTCTTGGGGTTATGCATAGACATAAAAGCGTTTAGTTTGATTGTTTATGAAACCCGGGAAAAACCTTGTGTCAGTGTAGAACCGAATGTCATCCACATAAAATATAAAAGTCACGCTGAATAAAGTCTAGTCTTACAGCAAGTAAAGGGCCACAAAGTTAAAGTCTTGGGATGGTGTGCTTGGTTTAGGAGTAGTTTACCCTTTCCCCAAAGGAATCCCAGAACTTTACTGCAATTTGTTAAATTTTACCTTCAGGTAGGCGAGGGAAAAGCGATGGCCTCAGTTGGGGGTTTTTTGCTTTCTGGAATATGTGGGTTCCCTTTCGGGCTTGTGGTGAGAGATGCGGGAAATGTAGAAACGTGGATGGAATCCTGTCCAAGGGTGTTTTGGGGATTCTTTCCAGGACCCCCCATTCGCTGTTGTCAAGGGGATGGGCATCCAGTCCTCAATAGTCTCTGAGAGCTGTCTTGTAGGAATTTGCCCTGTAAGTAAAAGGGCTACATACCCAGTGGATCATTTGGTCTTTCCTTGAGGGACTCCCATTTGTGAACGGTTTTGTTGTACTTTTAACTGGAAGCCAAAAGGAAAATATTTATCAACCCCATCTCAAACCCAGACTTCTTGCAGGAAAGGGTTGTCTATGCCGGGTTCAATCTCTAAAATTCTGTGGCCCAATCGGGGGCTGAAAGGCTTTTCATGACAGCAGTACTGTTGGAGGCAATTTTGTGTAACCCAGAAAAAGCTTTAGACAGCATACCTTTGTTTTCTTTTGAGCAGGTTTAGGGTTTTCTTCTGTGGGGCAAGGTTTGACTGGTCTTTCCATGAGAAGTCTTTTTCAAAAAAGGAAAATCCTTCCCAAACTTGACTCCCCATAAAAGGCAGTCCTTTGTGGCCATAAGTAGTGACAGCAGGTGAAGGCTTTTTACCGAACACGTGACCTTCATGCGGATTGATCATTTCCCCGTTAGGTCTTTCCCCCTGTCCCACGAAACCTGAGGTAATTTCTGTGGCTTTTTGTCGAAGAAACAATGGAAAACATTTGCTCATGTCAGGTAATGGGACTGTCTCCTTTCTGAATCTAAAAAGATCCTACAAGTTTGGGTCGGGTTTTGGGGCCTGTGAGGAGAACGTCGTTCGGGGGGGAAAAAAAAGGGGCCATGATGCTTTGCACGGAGTCAAAAAACCCCCCTGATCTTTTGGGTTTTCGTGGGTGAAAACCTCCAAAGGGAAAGGAAGTACAGCATTTTCATGTCTTGCAAGGTGAGCTGGTCTGGTGGTTTTGAGAAATATCTTTTCATGAGGCCCCATTGTGATCTTTCATCTGGCTTGTTTCTTAATTAGTTCAAGGGATGAATCTGGGTAATGCTTGTTCCCGGGTTTTTAGGAAGCCCGGCTCTTTCAGCCCGAAAAGGGGAAGGGGTGCAACCAATGGTTGATTTATCCTTGAACTTTTCGTCCTCATTTTGGGTAAATCTTTATCTTCTTGGACAGGTATTGTTGTCTCTTGTGTTTTGTGAAACCCCCCCCCTCCAAAAATCTAAGGCGTAGGGAAAGATGTTGGTGCTTACTGAAATTAATAGTGCTCCCTTTACCCGTAATGATGAGGGCATGGCTTGAAGTGGGTTTTGGACCATTTTTGAGACAAAGGTTTTTTAAAGGGGTTCACTGAGACGGTTTAAGATTCCTATCCAAACACCTTGCCAATGACTAGCCGCCCAGGCAAGTCTTTGTGGTATGGGGGATCATCTGGACCCTTGCATTGTTGACTCACCCCATGGGACTCCCCCCAAAAAAGGTCTCTCCCGAGAAGAAAGGATGTCAGCGTTCATGTATGGAGGAATCTCCTTTACCCCGGTGTCTCTGGGGTGATGATAAGCAGCTTTTAGGAGTAAAATTTCTTCTTTTCATAGGTATTGGTCACATTCAATTAACGTTGGTAGGGTATTTGGATATTCTGTTATTAGAGAAAGAGGTATCCGTGGTCTTTGCAAGGGTCTCGATGCGACCCGGAGAAGTGTTAAGGGGGTAGGGCTTCCTCTTTTTTACCCAAGATCTCAAAGAATTAGGCTTTGCTAGGACCTGTTGCTTTGTTGTTATTATGGATACATTGGTGGGCCCTTTTTTGATTGCCCTTCGGATAGAACTCACTAGAACACCTTGGACCACTTGGGGCCCTCCTCTTTGTGACTACTTCCCTGCAGGGGGAGGAGACAGTGGTAGTAGCAGAACTTAGCTGATGTCTCCCCGCCTTTCGTTTTTGACAGTTTAGATGTTGCTTTAAGTTTGGGGGTGGAGAAGGGTAGGTGCTGGCGCAACATGTTTGTCACTACTGCATTCATACACTGATGACGCCCCTTCAGTCTTTTGCCAAAATGGGTTTTAAAAAGCACAACCTTGTAACAGATCTAGTTCTTAAGCTGTTTGCGTTTTGCAAAGTCTTTCCCTTAAGCCCCGAAATTCTTAGTGGAGAGGTCTTTTTTGGATAGTACACGTACGATTAGGGTTTTGCTTTATGGAGGAGCGTCCTGTCTAGTGGTAAGGTTGCAGTGAATGGGGGTGTCTGTTTTTCCTAAAGTACTGTTCCCCTCAAGTCTCTAGTTGCTTGTTTTGGTTTCAAACCTTTTAGCATGATGATGAAGTGGTAGAGCAGATTCTGTGAAGTAAAATGGGGTGTTCTTCTTCCGAGCTGGTCACGTGAAACTGGAAAAAAAAGGAGAAAGGGGGGAAAGGGCACGTTGTTTCTCTTTTGTAATGGGCCCATGTTGCCCCTTTTTCTTTTGCCATATGGTAAATTTGGGGCACTATGGATTAAACCATGAGCGTATCAAAATAACTCAGTCCCGACAGCGTGGACCATTTTAGCCAGCTCTATCTCCCTTAGTAGGTCCTCAGGTCTTTGGGTTCGGTTGTCCTTGTTGGTGATCTTTTGGGGGGGTTGAAGTCTTTAAATAAGGTACTTTCTATACTTCTGAAACCGCCGTAAATTGTTCAAGTCTTTCCCCTGAGCAGCAAAACTTCTTTGGGGACCCCGCATAAAATGCTTCAAAGTCTTTACTCGTTTTGCAGAAATTGGCCTAAAAAGTTTAACAAGCAAGTCAAGCTCTTTCCCTTGGCAGTGAGGTTAAAAAATCATTGATTACCCTTCAAGGGAGTTTTTTTTTTTTTTTTTTTTTCCCAGGCTCTGTAATTTTCAGCATGGTCATCGAACTTTTAGAGGCTAATGTTTTCAGCTCCCTGGTTTAATTTTTAGCAAAGTCCGAATGTTGATCTCCCACTGGCCAGATTTCCTTGTGATATCCCTGGGCGTGAAAATTTCTGGATATGGGGGTGAGTGAATCGGATGAAATGATAGCGTAAGGGTTAAGCTGCGGTTTAGCCTCGGAGGGTTGCTTGGTGATGCTGGAAATTTCCCTTGTTTGGGTAGGTGGCATCCTCTGAGCTTTCAGGTACGCGTGTGGTAGGTTTAAGTGGCGTTGGGGCATAGACTAGCAGGTGATTAGGGGGTGATTGTTTTTGCACGTAGTTGGCGGTGCGGGCAGCTGGGTCTTCCCCTTTGCAGGGTGGAGCAGTTAGGTTGTGTCTTGGCCAAATTTTTGGCTTTAGCTTGGTAAGGGGCTGCTTCCCCCTTTTCCCTTTGGGGAATCTTTAGTTGGGCCCCGTCTTGTTTGCTTTGAGCCTTTTGCTTCCTTCTTGGCAAAAACTTCTGAGCTAGCTTTTTCTGAGTCAGCAGGTTTCTATCGTTTTTTCAGCAATATTGCTCCCGGACGGAAATTTGAAAATGACAGCATACGTTTGGTTGAGGCGATGATGAGCCTTTCTTTTGAGGTGTGCAAAGCGGAGTTCTGCCTTTCTTTGGCGCCCCTTTTACTCAGCATCTTTTGTTTGGAGTAAAGTTTCCTTCAGTAGTTTGCTGCGGCATCATCAAAATCAGCGTTTTTCAGGAAGTGATATTTTTGCAGAAAAGCCGTGGTAGCTTTTTATAGGGGCAATAAGCATTCACTGTTTTGGTTTTAAGTTCTGCGTCACTGTCATAGGTGAGATAGCTGTTAAGTGTTGTTCTTTTCCTAAATCATCAAGATTATCGGGAATTCTTCATTGGTTATTTCAAAGTTTTTCTTAATTTTTGGTGGGTTTTGCTGACACGTTTGATTGTGCAAAATTTTTTCTTCCCGGGCCCCTGGACTCTGATGGCGTCTGAGTCTTTTGGGGCCACGATGCATTTTTCTAGAGCAGCGACAGAGGACCTTTAGAGCCTTTTGTGGAATGTTTAATCCCTGTTTATGTGGGGGTGACCTTTAAGATGGAGCTGCAGCTTGTGCCGCTGGTTAGGACCCCGGGGGCTGCTAGATGGAGGACAGCTTATGTTGCTTGCAGACGTGGGGTTTGCAGGAACTGCAATCAGTGTGTTTTGACTATTCTGCCAAGTTTACTTAGAGAAAGTCCCCGAGGGTTGTAAAAAGCAGTTCTGATAAGTAATGGAGACAGGAATCGCGACATTAAGTTCCAGGTGTTGCCAGTTGCACGTAGAGAGGATGCAAAGGAGTTTTTAAGGTAAGTTTTATGAATTTACCTTGAACTTATGCCCTGCGGTTTTAAAACACAATGCTAAAAGACAGTAAGACGTAAGTCTGCTACGCCAAGATGGAGGACGGAAGAAACAGGAGATGTGGAAGGAAAGGGGGGGAGACGGGAAAAAAATGCACCATGGAAAATTATTAAAGGAGCAGGAATGCGAAAAGTTTAAAAACAATGAAAACCCTTTGCCGAGGTGGCAGCATTACTAATATAAGAAAAAAATAACATTTCAAATTCCATATATTTCGAGCGTTACAGCATGCTTCTTCTTACCACTCTTTCATAAAGGCCAGATTTGTAGAGTACACGACTAATAGGTGTCCTGTGGACAGATTCTCCCATCAGAGATGTGGATATCTGCAACGCTTCCAGAATGACCCTGGGTTTTTGGCTGCGTCTCTACTTATTGCTCTCCTGGTCTGAGCTGTCAGTTTAGATGGACAGCCATATCTGTGTAGGTTAGCAGTTGTGCCATATTCCTTCCATTCAAGAATGATGGGTTGAACAGTGCTTCATGAGATGTTCTGAGCTCGGGCTATTTTTTCAATACTTAACCCTACAATACACTTTACCATATATATCCATATATCCCTAAGCTGTATAGTGTGTTCCTTGGTTTTCTCGATGCCCTTTGTTCACTAATGTTTTTTTAACAAATTCTGAGACCCTTTATAAAAATTATAGTTTGCTGGAATAAATCATAGGTTTTATTTTTATTTAATAATTAGGTGACTTCTAAGGGGTTTTTCACAGGTATTGGGGGCGCTTTTAGTACGGGCCGCAATAGCTTTTGGGGTTTTTGGAACCACACGCTGTTCAGGGGTAATTCCAAAAACACGGGTGTGGCTCCATAGACTACATTGTCAACGCCCCAATTCGCCGCTAAACAATTGACATGTCTTCTCCCCGCGCGCATCAAAATGTGCTTAATGCGCAATAGGCGGCAAAATGGCGCCGAAATTGTGGATTTTTTGCCGTGTGAAATACCCCAAAGGCAAACCGTCACATGGTGTTATTTAGGAGTATCAGAGTATAGGATTATTTTTATTTATTTTTTTTCGTGCCCTTAATTTTCAGAGGGTAAAAATTTACGGGTTTACATAACAAAAGACACAACAAAGTACAATGGCAACACTAACTAACAACTGGTACAGAGGGAAAGAGGACCCTGCCCAAGAAGGCTTACAATCTACAAGAAAAGTGGCTGAATACATATGCATGCCACTTTTTCATTTTTTTTAATTTGCAAAAGCAAATCTTTACACTTCACAAATACTTTCTACTTTGTATTTCTTTTATCAAAAAAATGTGTTTTAAAATGTTTTAAAGTTTGTGGCTGTAATGTTTAAGTAAAGGGGTAAAGTTAAAGTTGTATGAATGCTAAACCCACTGTATGTTCCAATGGGATAAAGTCTTGGGTGATAAAATTTTCATGTTATGTTGGCTGAACATGACAATTTTGGCAGGCCAAACCCCGATGTGTTGAGCATTGCGTTGGCTTTCGGGAGGACGGATTTCGATAGTGGGCCCCGCTATCGAAAAGGGGTTTTTTCATAGTGAGATCGTTTTGGGCGGGTTTGCCCCATTAAAGTTTTAGGGGGAGAGAAAAAAAACCCCCCCTTTTCCTTTTTATTAAAACCCAAAAAAGGCTGGAGAAGTGAAATTAACATCCACAACGTCAAATGGTTTGGGTTTTGCTACATCTTAGGAACACACTTGGTTATAAAAGTCACAGAAAAAAAGTCACAGACCATTCATTTCCCCCTTTTCTTGTCCCAAACGAAATCCCCCTTTTAAAGCGCATCACCCACAAATTAAAAAGTCCCAAAAAGGCAGTATGATTTGAACCATCAGGTTACTTGACGGGAAATTTGAATACCCTGCCCTGGATCGAAAGCATGAGCCCCAAAAACCCTGCATGACCCCCAGATTTAAAAAGTCCCGCAAAAAAGGAGTCTTTCAACCACCCATTTTAGTTTTAACTGGACACAAACTAAAATCTGCCCTTTTACCGCAGAATGCCCTTTAAAAACCGGGTCTGCCCACAGTTTAAAAAGTGCCAGAAAAAGGAGTCTTTAAAACCAAACCTTTTTGTTGAACGGGAAACATAAAAGCCCCTGCCCTTGGGCCCATTTGGGAACCTTTTAAACCTGTCTGCCCCCCAGATTACAAAGTCCCGGAAAAAGGGTTTTTCAACCCCCTTTTTTTGGGTTAAAACTGGACATTGACTAGAACTGTCTTGTGCCACAGTTTGGACCCTTTCCCCGGGAAAGTTACAGGGGGTTTGCGGGTGAGAAAGCCCGGCTGGGGGCCCGTCATCTTTTTAAACACGCAGGTTAAAAAATGCCTGTTTAAAGGCCAGCAACAAAAAAACTGTGTGCTGAAGCAGAGTGCGGAAGGGGAAAGTTGAGAACCCCAAACCTTTCCCGTAAAGTCAAGACCTGGGTAGTGTTTTGCCCCTCCGTATGAGGGGGGCCCAATTTGAGTTTTACTTGGAAATACGGGGGTTTAAAAGCTCCTGTTACACCCAGGTGCCCTTTTGCTTGGCATTTTTTCTCATTTTACTCAACGTGCTGGAAAATTTTTCCTCTGTATTTTTGTTCTCTGCCCGGGGCTCCCATACTCCAGTCCTCTGAAAAACCTACATCTGGTAAAGTTTTCCTGTAATCCCTTGACAATTAAAGGGGAATTTTTTTTACCGCTATTTTGAAACTTTGCAGTTTTTTTTAGAAATTTTAAATTTCTAGAAAACATTTTTAAAATAAGGGGGAAAACCCCCCCATGTCTTTGTTTCTCTTTTTTTCTTTGTTTTAAAAATGGGTTGTCTCAATACAGGGTTTGATAGCTTTTTAAAAGGGTTCTTGCAAAAAAAAAGAAATTTTTGAAATTTTTGTGTCCTTTAACAGTGCCCTTTCCTTTTTCCTTTTTCTGACGCCCATCACCCTTAAAGCCCTCTTGAAAAATTTTGTGAAGAACAAATGTCTGTTAGAAACTTTTTTAAAATAGGCCTTTAGTCTAGGCGGGCATTTCCAGCAAAATCCCCCCCAAAAATTTTAAAAAAACAAAATGCAATTGTGTGGATCCCAGGTTGCATTAACCACTGAAGGAAGTTTGGTAAACGTTTTTCTTTTCTAGTTTCCGGAAAAACCACCCACGGGGAAAGGCCTGGGGTTTCCTGCAACGGGACGATCGCTGGCATGCTTTGTTGTCGCCGCACGGATGGAGAAAACTTCTTCGAAACCTCTTACCCTTGTGCTACCCCCCTCTTTGCTCGCTTCCCACCTGCATTTCGTTTCCAAATGTTCAGAAATAAAAAAATTTTGAAAAAGGGTATGGAAATAGTTTTGGAAAGTCTCTTTTTAAAAGACGGCAAACAGCTATTTCAAATCCCTTAATTTTAAAAAAAAAATTTTCTGGATTCAAATTTAAATGCAAGGGTTGTTATCAACAAAAAATTTGGGCTGGGCAAAAATTTCCAAAAACCCCGTATTGTTATGTTTTGGTAAAATAAAACGGGGTTTTTTTTCACCTTTCAAATTTACCTGTGGTTTAATTTTTGAATGGCTGTTTTTTTAAAATTTCCCTAGATGCTGCGTCAAGAAAAAATGCTGGGTTTTGCGGCCCCAAAATCAAAAAAACGTAACTGTTTTGTTTTGGGATAATAAACGGTTTTTTTTTGCACCTTTCAAATTTCCATTTGGGGGAATAAGAATTGCTTTTTTAAAGGGTTTACGGGAGATTTCTGGGTCAAAGGGAAAAATGCTGGGGGGCAAAAGTCAAAAAACACGTAAAATGTTATGTTTTGATATAAATTTAAAAGGTATTTTTTGCACCCCTTTTTTTTCACCTGTGGTTGGGTTTTAAATTGCTGTTTTTTTAAAATTTACGTTTGATGCTGCGTCAAAAAGAAAAATGTGGGTGTGCAAAAGTCAAAAAAAAACGTAACTGTTATGTTTTGGATAATTTAAAAGGTTTTTTTTGCACCTTTCAAAATTTACCTGTGGGTGAATATAGAATTTTCTGTTTTAAAAAATTTAGTGGAAAGCTGCGGCAATGAACAATGCTGGGTGCGCAAAAAGTCCCAAAAAACAAGTTTAAATGTGATGTTTTCGTACGATACACGGTTTTTTTGGCCCAAACCAAAAAACCCCGTTTCTGACTACAAGATTGCTGGATTGTAAAATTTTAAATGCAAGGGGTTTTATATATCAACAAATCCAGGGGTAATGGGGTAAAAATTGGAAAAAGAACCCTATCTGAAATGTTTACTAATAATAAAAGTGGGTTTTGCAGTAAAAAAGAGAACCCGCGTTACTTGAAATGATGTGTATCCAATTTTTAGTTTTAGGCCTGCCCAATATCCAGGAAATTTTTTCAATGCAAAAAATTTAAAAAATTTAAAAAAAATTTCCCCTTTCAATGTTACCAAAAATCTTGGTGAAATTTATCCCGTGTTCTTTATTGATTGGCTTGTCTGTGTTTTGCCCGCGGGGGCCCCCCCCCCCCCACTCCCTTTCCGGAATTTTCAGCGGTAGAGGTGCCTTTTTTTAAAAATTTTCTAGCTAACTTAAAATAATAAAAACTTCAAAAACTCTAATCTAAATAAAAAGGGGAAAGGGTCAAAAGTAAAAGTAGGGTTTCTCTGTGCGAAAATTTGAAAAATTTCGCTGAGCTTTTTTGGCCACAGGAAAAGCGAAATCCTTTCCCCATGAGGGCTGAGAGAAAACTGGGCTTAAAAGGAAAAACGTGTTTTTGTAAAAAGAGGTCATGTGTTTTTTCCCGGCCCAAACGGGAAAACCCTACACTTCCCCCCCTTGCTTTGCAACAAATCTCACCCCGCTCTTTTCTGTTAAACTTTATTTGCTTTGGGCCCCCAAAAAATTCCCGGAAGCGCCGGGGAAAAAAGGGGCGAAACTTTAAAAGATGATGCTAAAATTTTAACCCTTTAAATTTTGCATGATTGGAAATTTTTGATCCCTTAAAAAAACCCTTTCCGATTTCAAAAATTTTTCGATAAAAAAACACTAAAAATACCCAACCGACTGTTTAATTTTGTATGAGTCCCCCGTAAAAGGGTTTTTTATAAGCTGAATTTTTAACCAAGAAACATTTTTCTCCAAAAAAGGTTAAACTGTTAACAAACAAGCTTTTAAAATGGAAAAGTTATTGATAGACACCTAAAAACACAAAGTTAATCTTGCTGAAAAATTTTTTTCATTTTTATGGGGATCTACGGATGAAAGCATGATTTTAAGGTAAAAGCCCCTGTTTCTGCCCCACCCAAAAATGCTTGGGCAACCCGGGGTCGCCCTGGGGCCCCCGTTTGGGGAAACGGTCATGCCCCTGTTTTCTGCTTTCAGCCCTGCTACTAGTTACTTTCCTGTCCGGTCCGTCTGTGCTGTGGTGCCCAGAGCAGGCCCCAAAGGCGAATTTTGAGTCCCCCGGCACGGCACCCCTATGGCGCGGCACGGGGAAAAAAAACGGCTATTTAAAAGGACGTATCCAAAATTTGCTGGCAAAATTTAAACCCGTGACCCTTTTTTGCTCTTGCTTTGGTCAGTTGTTGTTAATTACATTTAAACTTTACCACTGTCCCGCTGCCCCTTCCCGCTGTTCCAGTTTTTTAGGTTTTATCCTGCGTTACCTTGGGGTGCTGCCTTGGTAATCCTTTCTTTTTTGTCCTTTTTTCCATATCAGCCCTGCTATCCTGCACTTCGGCTACCTCTAGGGTTTTACCCCCCATCTACCGGGGGAGCTTAGAAAGTCCAGCCCCTTCTGTTTACTGCCGGATTGTGCAGAAACCAAAATTGCCCCAATAAAATTGGTTTCCTGCCAGATTGCCCCTGCCAGACATCGCTACTAGTAAAACTGTCATGGCCCCCACCGGAGCAATTTTTTTCAGAAGCGAAAGCCCATTACAGCCCTTTCTGGAGGGAAGTTGGTTTTCATTTGGCCCCTTTACGCCTGCTTCAAAACTGCTGAAAACCCGCCTCCCCCCTTGCCATAACCATCCAAGCCGGGAACCGGGGTCCTGCCGTCCTTTAAATTTCAGACCCCATACGTGTCGTGGATTCCTCAAACAGTGTACAGTCCACTTTGAGGCCTCCCTTCACCAGCCCCCAAACCGTTTAAAACCCAAAGTTGGCTTTTCATCATCAGCCCCCCCTTTCAGGGGAAGCTTTGGGCCTTTGGGCTTCCCTTTTCGGGGGAGAGAGGAGACCCAAACTGACAGCGACCCCCAAGAAATCCGGACCCCTTCAGAAAGATTTTTGGGAGCAACCGGGAGAAATTTAACCTTTTAACTGCTTTCCTTTTTCCCCGGGTTTCCCCATCAAGGCGACTCCACTGTGGGCCAGTATGCCATCCAGTTTTACACCCTGGCCTCAGAACATGCATGGAATAAAAAAGGTCCCTTTGTGCTTTTTTTGGGGGGAAAGGGCATCAAGGACGAGTTTGCTGGTCATGCCTCCCAACTACCCTGGGAGGCCCAAAACCTCTGGGCCACCCAGTTTGGGGCAAAAAAATTTTTTGCTAAAAGGGAACTAGGGGCTTCCCGGCCAGCAGTCTTTCGTCCTCCCGGGGCCTTGCAAGCCTTGCCCCTTTGTACCCCGAAAACCCCAAGTTTTGCCACCGGGGCACCTGCTTCCCAAAAAGAAAAGCCCTTTGGAGAATAACCGTTTTTTTTTTTTTTAAAATTTTTGGGCTTTTTTTGGAAATTGAACCCCACCCGTCGTTGCAACGGGAAAACCGTGCCTGACTGTGGCATTCCCCCCAACACAACCCTTTAAAGAATTTCCCAGCCCACCTGTCTTTGGGCCCCGAAAAGCCAGTCCCTTTGGTTTTTTTTGGGCAAGGTGACCCGGGGCATGAGGGTACTTACGCTCCTGTTGATCACTATGGTCTCCCTGGGCCCCCTTTTGGGGGACCTTTGAGGGTTCCCTGCTCTTTTGGGACCTTCGGGAGAACTTCATCCCCCTTTTCCTCCTGCTGGAGAAGTTCTGTCTGCCTGTCTCCCGTCTGGAGAAGCCCCTTGCTTTTCTCCTCTGTCAATGGGGAGATCTTGAAGGAGCCTGTCTAGTTACGTACCCAGCGTGTGTCTCTGAAAGTTGGAAGTTCCCACCAGGAGAAGATTTCCTTCTATGTTCTGCCTAGTTTGTCTGCTCCAGTCCTGCTTGGTATTCCATGGCTCCAGCTTCACGGCCCGTCCTTGGATTGGAAAACAAGTGAAGCTGCCTCAAACCCGCCCATCTGGAGCAGTCCAGCCCATCTGTTTCTCTACCCGTTTCTGCTGTTTTTCCGATGGAGGAACCTCAAGCACAAGAAGAGCCTCTGGCCTGTCAAATCATTTCTGAAACCCACCCACCTCTCCCCCTGCCTACCGTTTCTGCTCAGCATTTCCAAGATTTCATCTGGGATTTTCTTGACACCTCCACTGAAGACAGTCTTTGGGATACCAAGGAGGAGGTGGTTTCCGATAGTTGCTTTTGGGGTACTCGGTTAGCCTGGAGAGGAGGGTTTAAGAGAGGGTTCTGTCATGGTGCATGCCGTGGCCCTTATCATGGACTGCGGTCGTAACCGTATCTCTGCTGCGTTCCCGCTACCAGTTACTTACCTGTCCCGTCTGTTACCTGTCCTGTCTGTGCTGTGTTGTTGGCGGCGGTGCTTTCTCCGGCTCCCTGGAGTCCGGTGCCCCTACGGCGCGTGCTGCACTATTTGGCTATTTAAAGGGACTGTACCCAATTACCTGCCAATTAACCTGTGACTCTGTTTGCTTAAAAGGAACTTCCTGCCTTTGCTCCTGATCAGTTTGTTGTTGTCTACATAGAGCTTGACCCCTGTCTGCTGCACTACTGCTATTTCAGTGTCTAGTGCATCCTGTGCGCTATCACTGCACTACAGTACCTGCCTACAGCTACACTTGCTGTGTCCTGTTATCCGTACCATGCACCTGCTATCCTGTCCTCCACTTTGGCTAACTATGTGAGTTACACCATCTACGCTCGCAGGGGCCCAGAGGATCTGACATATACTGGCGATCGACGGGTCAGTGTATACTGGCACCGCCGCATCATGACTCTGCTCTTGACCTTGCGGTAGAGGATGTTTTTGTCATGACTTGTGACTGGTTCATCAATTTATTGTTAACTTTAGTTTTTAACCTTCCTCTAGTGTTAGGGTCGTGACCGACCCGTTTTAGGTTTTAAATGCATACAAATTCTACATACATTTGTTTATTGCATCAAGACTTTTTGACTTTTTCAGGAACTTATTTTTAAACAAAATAAAACTATTTTACTAAATTGTAAAATGCTCTTATTAAAATTATAACATTTGTGTTGTTGGGGTCAATTTCGACCCAGGTCTAATATAAGAGTAAAAAAACAATAATAAGTCCCAAAACTGAACTCATAAACACAATATAAACCAACAGCCCACAGCCAGCTCTACCTCCAACAACTTGAGTTAGGGACATGTCCAGGCATGTATGGCCAAATCAGCTTACAGTTGGTACTTTGCAGCGTATACATCTCCAGTTTACACCATGCAACAATGAGGAGAAGAGTAGATACAAGCCAAATTCTGGATATATCTTGGATGATAATGAATCAGAGGACACACAGCAGCAAACTGATACAGATGAACAGGTTTCTGAGGAGGAAGATGATGTGGAGTATCAACCGGAAGACACAGACAGTTCTGATCAGTCTGATGAGGAAGTCACCGATGCTGAAGCTGCTCCCGCTGAAAGATTCAAATCCAAAAGTGGCAATATCATTTGGAGCTCAGTACCTCAGTACCCTGGGATCACAAGGTTTGCTGTGACAAGAGTAAGTGACATCAAGACATGTTTTGATCTGTTTATGCCATTGTCAATAAAAAAAAGTCATTATTGCTATGACAAACCTTGAAGGAAAAAAAGTCCACGGCAACATGTGGAATGACCTTCATGATGATGACCTGGATGCCGACATTGGTGTTCTTCTCCTTGCTGGAGTGTACAAATCCTGCAATGAGGCCACTGATAGTCTCTGGGACGCATCGACAGGCAGGAATATTTTCCGGGCAACAATGTCACTTCAAAAGTTTCAAATGATATCAAGAGTCCTCAGATTTGACAACAGAGACACCAGAACAAAATCTGACAAACTTGCTCCCATCAGGGATGTTTGGGAGAAATGGGTGCAGCTCCTTCCACTGATGTTCAACCCAGGGCCAGAGGCGACAGCAGACGAACGTTTTCTCCCTTTCTGCGGAAAATGCCCTTTCCGGCAATACATGCCAAGTAAGCCAGACCAATACGGCATAAAAATCTGGGCAGACTGTGATGCAAAAACTAGCTATGCATGGAATCTACAGATTTACACAGGCAAGTCTGCAAGCGGCATCCCTGAAAAAAACCAAGGAAAACGTGTAGTCCTCGATATGACTACTGGACTGCAGGGTCACAACATTAATTGTGACAATTTTTTTTTTACCAGCTATGACCTTGGACAAGAACTTCTAAGGAGGAAAATCACCATGGTTGGCACAGTGAAAAAAAAAACCTGAGCTGCCCGCCGAATTGTTGCAGATGAAGGACAGGGCTCCACTTTCCTCAAAGTTTGTTTTTACAGACACCACCACTGCTGTTTCATACTGCCCCAAAAAACGAGGAATGTGGTACTGATGTCCACACTTCACAAAGATGCAGCTGTGTCATCAGGAAGTGACAAAAAAGCCCAGAATCATCCTGGACTATAACAAAAACAAAGGAGTAGTCGACAAGCTGACTGCCACCTACACTTGCCAGCGAATAGATGGCCAATGGTTGTATTTTCCAACATCCTTGATTGTTCAGCATACAATGCATTTGTGTTGTGGACCCACATTCACCAAGGATGGAATTCAAAGAAAAAAAACAAGCGAAGGATGTTTCTTGAGGAACTAGGAAGATCCCTTCTCAACGCGCACAGTGACCACAGGGAACGGGTGCCCCGAGACCCAGCCGCCTCAGCCTTGGTTCGACAACTCCAGAGCTCAACAAGTGCTTCGCCCACACCCACAGCAACACAAAGAGCATCATCACCAGCATCCTCCTCAACCAGCCCTGCCTCAATATCAACCACAACAGCCACAACCCCAGTGAGACCACCTGATTCTAAAAGAAAGAAGTGTCAGGTCTGCCCTAGCAATAAGGACAGAAAGACAAACACATCGTGCTTCGCCTGCAAAAAATACCTCTGCAAAGAACACACAAAAAGTGTCACTTTTTGCCACACATGCATCTAAATACTAATGCATCTAAAAACTAGTACTTGATTTCTGTTGATTTGATTTGCTTGATTCATTGTTGTTTGTTTGTTTGACCTAGAAAAGCTACTTTTTATTATTATTGCTATTAATGTTAATATAATTTTCATCTTTTATTTGTATTAAAGTTCTATAAAAAAAAAAAAATCTGTTTTTTGCCTTTTTCATAAAGTAGTTAAATATGGGTCAAAATTGACTCGTAACACCATAGATGTTACTACAGTTAATAATATAAAATATATATATGTTATATTTTTTTTTACATTTAAGAAATGTGTTCTAAAACCCCTTCAGTAATAGTCAGGTAATATAACAAACTTTTTTAAGTTTATATTATTCTCTTGAGGTTCATTTCACAATATTTTTATATTGAAAATGAAGGGTACACTCTCAAATGAAAGGCCTAGGGGGCCACAACAAAAATATTAAAATCAATCCTTCCATGGATGAGAAACCCTAACAAGGTAACTAAGAGGTAAGAAACAAATTGGATCATAAATAACTGTTTTTAGGGTATCCTAGGGGTGATTTAAGACACGGGTCAAAACCGACCCGTTAACATAAGAAAGAGTAACAGAAAGCTAACACTAGAGGAAGGTTAAGTACAAAGTTTGTCTTTTGTAATTTGTAAAGTTTTTTTTTTCTTCAGATAGTATACACATTATTATGACCACCAACTAATATCCTGAGAAATCGCCAGTCACAGGTCTTCCATCAGGATAATGACCCAAAACACACAACTAAAAACATCCAAGAATGGCCTTGACCCAATATAAGAGCCTTGATCTAAATCCTTCTGAACACCTATGGAGGGAACTGAAACATGCAGCCTGGAGAAGGCCCCCATTCAAACCTGAGGTGTGGGCTAAAATACCTGTGGACAGGCGCAGAAGTGTAATTGAGAGTTCGAAATAATTTGTTTGCAGTGACTGACTCAAAAGGTTGTGCAACAAAATATTATGTTAAGGGGACACACTCTTACTTTTTTACAAAAAATAAAGATACACATAATTGGTATTGTTGTGTCTGTAAAAGTCCGGTCTATTAAAATATATTGTTTATCTGGCAATGTAAAAACTGTAGAAGAAAAACATTTCCAACCCAATTGTTTTTTGACATTTCACATTCCCAAAAAATTGGAGTTAAAAGTGATCAAAAAGTTGCATGTAAAGAAAATTGTACTGTAGGACGAATAAAAAAATAGAGAATAGGGAAAATAGAGAAAAATGTTTTTATGTTTAAAAATACACTAGAACATAACAAAAACTCTACACATTTGGCATAATCTGAATCATACCAACCGACAGAATACAGATAAGATGAAAAATGCCAAAATGACATTTTTTTTACATTCTATCCACATAGAATTTTAGGGGGTATCCTAATTTATTATATGGTATGCTCAATGGCAAAATTAAAAAGACTCGCCCTACAAAATAAAACCCCCCAAACACTACGTAGATGCAAAAATAAAAGGCAGGGTGGAAAAAACAAATGC
The DNA here is from genome assembly GCA_025379985.1 of Phyllomedusa bahiana. NCBI lineage: Eukaryota > Metazoa > Chordata > Amphibia > Anura > Hylidae > Phyllomedusa > Phyllomedusa bahiana. Next base: position 39,040 of record JAODAL010004439.1, on the reverse strand, counting down.
AATTAAGAAAAGGGCTGAAGGGGTTCAAACATACTTTAAAGGAATGTCCATTCTTTCTTTTTTTAAAGTGTGTTTTCTGGTCAGGGAGGGGTAAAAATAGAAAAAAAATCTTTAAAACCCACTCCATTTCAGCAAAGCTGCTGCACCCTCCTACCCCAGTGACATCATGTGATGCTGCAGTCAGTCACTGGCCTCAGAGGTCTCTTCCTGAATAAATAGCAAGTGAACATTGAGGCCAGTGGAGTGGGGTAGAGGGGTGGGGAGGAAAGGAGTACCATGTAAAGACACAACAATATATCCCTTGGTACAGGGTGCTCTGTGAAACTGTTTACTAACCTGAAATGTCTATGACAAATAGTATCTCACAAAAGTGAGCACAGCCCCTCATATTTTTGTAAATATTGGATTATATCTTTTCATAGGACAACACAAAAATAGACACTTTGATACAATGAAAAAGTAGAGTGTAAAATTGTATAACAGTAAATTTGATGTGCCTTAAAAACTATCAAAATGGCATATAGGTCATGCACACCTTAGTAGATAAAGGGGCCCTTTTTTGGGGGAACGGGTGAGGTAAAAAGGGAAAAACCAGTTACAATAGTAAAAATTTTTTAAACCCCGGGCACATCTTAAAGTGATGAAAAAGTGTTTTTTTTACAAAGCAGATAAATATCCAAAGTGATTCCAAAATTAGGGAAATAACAAACAATGTAACAGATTACTGCGTAAAATCAAAAAAAAATCTCAATGGGAGTTACAGTGTTCAGGAAACGTGACGTTTTGGGGAGCAGCCTTTTCAAACAACATCTAGAAATAAAACATAATATGGGTAAGTATAAAAAAGGAGGGAAGGGCTGTAAAAAAGGGGGGTATACAGAGAAAGGAAAAGAGAATGAAGACTAAATACCTGTGTAATAAAGGAAAAGAGCCGTACCGGGCGTCGGGGAGAAGCTAAAAATAAAGGAACAGAGACCATGAATATACAATGAAAAAGTTGAAGGGGAATCAAAAAGGGCCACCTTAAACCCCCAAGAACGTACCAGGTAAATAGGAAGTGACCGGGGTATAACCTGAGGGAAACAGGCAACGGGAGCTGGCCGGTGTGAACCGGCATTAGAAACGGGGCGCGGCAAAGGGGCAGAAGGCATAGAATGAACAAAGTGGGTAAGGGCAAATGGAGAGAATAGGGCGCATGTGCGAGAAAATTTTGCATGCGCAATGGAAGAGAATCGGCAAACAGAAGAGGAAATGATGAAGAGCCCGGAATATAAAAGGGAAAAATGGGGGAGAAAATAGTAATAAAAATAGCGGTGGGGGGGGGGAGTATAAGAATAAGGGAGAGGGGTAATGAGCAAAATAAAAATGGAGGAGACAATATAAAATAAAAAAAGAAAAAAATGAGAAATAGTGTATCAGGATAAGAAATGATGAAGTAAAAAAAGAGGAAGTGGGAAAAGATAAAGGGGGAAAAAAGGGGGGAAATAATAAAACAAAAGGGAAACAGTAAAAAAAGGAAAAAGGGGGAAAACTATGAACATGCTAATTTTTTTAATGGTATCTTTAAACCAATCAAACCCTTACAATAAAGATTATTTCGGAAAATGCATTACTTGGTTAAGATACATTGACGATATCTTCTGCATCTGGAATGGTTCTCTGTCTTCACTTTTGACATTCCACGAATACATTAATTCCATTCGTTCTACCCTCCAATTCACTATCCATTACAGTCCGTTAATTTCTTAGACACCTTGGTCCATTTTGATTCCATTGGTCATCTTTCTACAGATCTCTTTACCAAACCCATGTACCGTAATAGCTTACTACACTTTACCATTAACCACCCCCCCAATACAAAAAATCACTACCTTTTTCACAATTTACACGTGTCAATCGGATCGTACAAGACCCTGCTATTCGCCAAAATCGTCTAGAGACCAAGGGGCTATCCCGCTCATCTCCTTACTACTCAAGACAGTGCCACTGATAATCAACTGTCTACTGTTCAACCTCATAGGGGTCATTAAATGCAAAAAGGATATTTATTTACATATATACAGGCATAGCTATTTAAACTTTAGTCAAGGGTGAATGCACAAAGTTCAAAAATGCCTAGTCCAGCAGGTGTTTTACATAGGAAAATGGATGTCATACAAAAGTCGACGTTTCGGCAGTATGCCTTTCTCAAGAGACATCAAATGTAAACAATAGGGAGTATATGATGTGTAGATATATGGGTAATAACTGGTGCACCGGCATAGCGCACCAGCCTCCGGACGCCACGCTTATTCCTCTTCTCCACAGCCCCCATTGGCATATTACCTGGCCGCCCCTAGCGTGCCCACCGGAGCCCTTTACACTTCGCTTATTTAGCATATACGCTGAGTCTCAGGTATTACCCATATATCTACACATCATATACTCCCTTTTGTTTACATTTGATGTCTCTTGAGAAAGGCATACTGCCGAAACGTCGACTTTTGTATGACATCCATTTTCCTATGTAAAACACCTGCTTGACTAGGCATTTTTTAACTTTGTGCATTCACCCTTGACTAAAGTTTAAATAGCTATGCCTGTATATATGTAAATAAATATCCTTTTTGCATTTAATGACCCCTATGGTGTGCACTGGATCTATATATTTACTATTTGATTGCATTTTCCACATTGCACCCGAATACACAATTGCTCCTTAGGTGTGTGTGACGCTTCCTTATATCTAGATTACTGTTCAACCTCAACCACCTAGAATTCCAGTTGTACAGAAATATCACTCATTCAGTCCAAACATTTTTCACATCATTCGCAAACATTGGCATATCCTTTCCAATTCCTATCCATCTATCCCAGAATTTCAAAATCCTTCAGTGCTTTAAATGGGACAAAAATCTTAGAGACTACTTAGTTAGGGCTGACTTGGGTTCCAACACGTTAGTCAAGAGACAAACATTTTTGAACACTCAAAAGAAAGGTACATTTCCTTGTCTCTCATGTGCACAATGCTCTTTGGTTATTAAAGGGGAATTTTTTACCCACCCTCTCACCGGGAAAAAGTTCCCCATTTACAATTTTTTTACATGCTGCTCTAATTTTGTTATCTATCTTCTAAAATGCCCATGCGGCCTCTGCTATGTAGGACAAACCTCTCAACCCATCAAGAATCGTATTTCTAAGCATAAGTCGACCATTCGCTGCCAGGAACTCTTGCTACCGGTTCCAGCCCACTTTAATAAATACCACCATACGCCTGCCCAATTGTGATTTCAAATCATTGAGCATATCCCTGCCCCAAGATGAGGGGGCAACCGCCTTGCCAAATTATTAAAACGGGAATGCTATTGGATCCATACTCTCTCCACTTTGGAGCCATTGGGACTTAATCGAGAATTCAATATATAAGGTTAATGTAGGGTATTTATTAACCAATTGTCTGACATTTCACTGTATATTTATATTCGACTTTATTCTTTGCTTTGATACTCTTTATACTTACTTTATTGTGACTTATTATCTTGACACTATGTAAATTATTTTGTCTTTCTCTTATATCGAGTGTTCATTTACTTCATGTATTGATATGTTGTTAACTCCTTATTTCCAGACAAAATAGTCCCTTTTTATCAACCACTGGAGGTCACTACTCAGGTTGAGTATGCTCCAGTTTTCCTTTTATCCCAGTTCCCTCCCCCCCTTTTTTTCTTCTAAGCTCCTTTTTCTCTCTCCCTTCTGTTCACAGTTTTCCCCCTTTTTCCTTTTTTTACTTTATTCCCATTAGTATTATTATTTCACCCCTTCTTCCCTTTTATTTTATTCCCACTTCCTCTCTTTTTTACTTCATCATTTCTTATCCTGATACACTATTTCTCTATTTTTTTCTTTGTTTATATTTACTATTGTCATCCTCCCCATTTTTGTATTTGCTCATTACACCTTTCCCTTATTCTCTATACTCTCCCTCCACCGCTATTGTATTATTACTATTCTTCTCCCCACTTGTCCATTATATTCCTGGCTCTTCACTCCTCTTCTGTTTGCCGATTCTCTTCCATTGCGCATGCGAAATTCTCTCGCGCATGCGCCCTATTCATTTGCCCTTACCCACTTTGTTCATTCTATACCTTTCTCCGTATAACCCCCTTTTTTTTTACAGTTGACTCACTATATTTCATATATTTTTTCCTTAGTGACCTTCTCTATTACTGCCACTATAGTGCCTCTTCTACTATTCTCCCACCATTACACAGGTAATATACCTTGTCCACTTCTTCCCCTTTTTTTCTCATTTTTTCTCAACTCTTTTTCTTGTCCCTTTTTCATTCACTTCAAGCTCCTACTTTAAACTTAGTTTACTAGCTCTCCTCTTCTTACTTTTATTTTTACTTCATTTTCTTCCTTTTCCCTTTTCTCCTTTTTCTCTTCTCCGGTCTGATTCTTTATTTTCCCTGAGATTACTGCCCTTCCCTCCTTTTTGATACTTACCTATATTATTTTTTATTTTTAGATGTTGTTTGACAAAGGCCTGCTGACCGAAACGTCACGTTACCTGAACATCTGCTTATAGATCTCCATTGAGATTTTTTTCTTGATTTTACGCAGTAATCTGTTACATTGTATGTTATTTCTCCTAATTTTGGAGTCACTTGGCATATGTTATCTGCTTTGTAAATAAAACACATTTTGCATCACTTTAATGGTGTGCCGGTGTAAAAACTTTATACTACTCAAACTAACTCGACACCGGGTTTGCGGCGCGGGCACTGGGCGTGGTCACGGCGCAAGTGGGGCATGGTTTGGGACGCGGCTTGCGGCGAGGGTTTTCCCCCATGCAAATTAGTAGGCAGGGGGAAAACTGCGCCACCAGCCGCGGCCCAGTCACGCACCAGCCGCGGGACGCCCGCGGCAATACACCACGCGGCCACCGCGCTGAGGACTCCCTGTCAAGAATTGACAGGAGAGTTCTCAAACCCGCGCCGTGTGAATAGTAATGCAGTTTCCCATAGGAAACCATGTTAATAAACTAGGCACGATTTAGCCGCAGAAACCACGTCGGAACCAGCGGCTATAACCGCAGCCAAATCCGTCGTGTGAACATGCCCTTATACAGGATGTATACTGATTACTTAACATTGTATCAAAGTGTCATATTTCAGTAGTGTCCCATGTAAAAGTAGAATACAATATTTACAAAAATGTGAGGGGTGCACTTAATTTTTTTGAGAGATACTGTATAGTGTGTCTATGACATATAGTAATCCCACAGCACTAACAAAAGCACATAGGATGCAACAGCCTTGAACTCCTGAATCTACAGTTACAGTAACTTCAAACTTTCAAAAGCAATAAGACGTCGTCTTCTTATTGCTTTTGGAAATATAGTACACCCACGGTACTCCCTTCTTGTCATGAAAAAGTGAACTCACTTATCCGAATAGACAGTACAGATAAAGTTGCAGGTCTCCAACAAGTTGTACAATGATTATTGCTGCACATATAGGCAACCAATCATACATTCCACATTGTAATTCAGTCCATATTATCCAACGTGAAAACACACATGACTTGAGCACTCACTGCCGCTGCCACTTTAGCGCCTTCTCTCTATTTGCCACATAGCAGAGAGTTAACCTGAGGAAGACTGATGCTAGAGCAAAAAGTTGGGTAATATGGACTGTATTACAATATAGACTGTTTCATTGTCTGGTTGCCTATATGCATAGCGCTGATTATTGGACAACTTGTTGGAGACCCTCAACTATATACTATTTGGATAAATTTTACACTTTTTTAACCCCTTAAGGGCCAAGTGATTTTGATTTTGTTCATCATCATACGACAAAAGCCAAAACTTTATTTTTCTTTTGACATCGCCATATGAAGACTGGTTTTTTTTTTCGAGACGAGGTTTAATTTTTTAATGGCACCATAAGTTATTGGTTAATAATTAATAATAATACCAATAAGTTATTGGTTAATTTTTATTAACTCTTTCATGGAGGACTGGAAAAAACCCAACAATTTCGGCACTGTTTTTTGTATTTTAAATACCCCCTGTACTGCCCTATCCGCGGCAATGATCACACCACCTATATGGTTCTACCACGTTTTTATATTTGGTACATAAAGTGTATGCATTAGGTAAATGAGACTACTAAATAAGACTACATCTTCTCTGTTGTTTTATACGGCTCTGCAACAGTGTATGGTGGGATACCATTGTTCTGGGAATCACGATGGATAACTACAACAGAGTCAGAAACACACCCTCACCACCTCAGTCCTTGTGAGTTCTAAAATGACAATTCAGGGCAACCCCCTATAAAGTCTATCAAATTAGACAAAAAAAAAAATAGTGCTATAGGGGCACAATCAGAAAAAAAAGAGTATGCTCTATTACCTCCAGTGCCGGATGCAGTCACTTCGAAACGGGCACCTACCACTGCACATGCCTCTTCTTGCATCACTATTTAGAGCTATTCACCTCCAAATGGTGATGCAAGAAAGTGGCACGTGATCACTGCAGAGGTGATGTTTCTGTTTGGAAGGGACAGTGCTAGAATCGGGCGCTGGAGATAGGCGAGTATACATTTTATAATAATGGGTCCCCAAAGCATAAGATTTTTTATGATATAGAAAACCCCTTTAAACAAGTTTTTTTTTATAACTGAAGAGCAAAATAGCTGTGTCCAGTATTAGACACCATATACAGGAAATAGCATTACATGGCAGCGATCCTTGTCGCCCACATAGGTGGTCCCTATGGCAGCCCGCCTCGTAGCCCACACAGGATGTGGCTAGAGGAGCCAAGAACAGACATACTCCTGGTTCACAGCTCAGCAGAGGACGCAGAACATGTATACCTCTCATAGTCGCAATATATTTTATTACAAGAAATAGAAACATTCATGTCCACATGTAACAAAGCAGCGCCAAGCAGGGAGAGGAGTCTGTATCGAGTAGAGAGTTGCCGAAAACCTTCGTTCCAGAACACAAGCCTCAGGAGCCAGTCCACAGGGGTGCTCCTCATCTCCAGCCCGCACCTCCTGAACTCCCACCTCTACTACTTGCCTGGCTTGTCCACAGGTGGGCCGTACAGCTAAAGCATCTCCTCTATGAGGTTGAAGCGCACCTGGGCCTTGCTCTAATTCTGAGCCATAGCGAAGTAGTTGAGCAGACTGAAGTAGTCCATGTAGGAGCAATAGGAGTTGTGGTGTCTATTTACTTGAACTGGAGATGCTAAACCTGACTGTGGATAGTATAGTATAGTTAGTCATGGCGCTTCACACAACGCTGGCAGTCTGAGCAGAAGTGAGTTCTACCGGAGGTGTTTTCTATATCCTGCAAGGACCTGGATGACGTCATGGTCACGTGGTATCCACGTTCTATATACTACACGTGGGCGCTTACGTAAGCTGCAGCAGCAATGAGTGGGTGGTTTGGAGGACGCTGACATAATGTCTGTATATAGAACATTTGTCAGCTCTCCTGGGCGTGGTCAGGTACTGAAGCTGCAGAGGCAGAGGGAGCTGGCTGTAGTGTACCTCGGGCATGCCTCCCAACTTTTAGAGAGAGGAAAACAAAGAGGAAAGAAGAAAACATCAGGCCATGCCTCCAACCACACTCAAACACATGACATCACACCAAGACACACCTCTAACTATCCCCAAACACATACATTCCAACTTTTTAGACAGCCAAAAAGGGACACATTTTCAGGATCACATTGTATCCAATGATGAAATATTAAGTAAGTTGTTATGTAATATACAGCTAGGAAGCCAACAGATACTTTTTAAAGCTGGATAGTCAGTTTATTGATATAAATCTATTTTCCAAATGAAAAAGAGGGACATTTATAGAGCTAAGAGGGACAGAGGGACCTGGGTGAAAAATAGGGACTATCCCTCCAAAATGGAACATTTGGAAGTTATGTACCACTGGGCTCCTGCCCTGTAACCTACAGCAACATTGACCTCTAGATGGTTGAGAGAGGGCTTCATCAGCACACAAGGGATGAGATGTGATGATGGTTGCCAGAGGAAGCTTATTAGGCCCTGCTGTAGACAAGACGTCATAAGATGCCTCTCATAGTCACAGAGTCTTATTTATGAAAACAATCTAGAGGTAAGACTGTCCTTGTTGCCCATAGCAAACAATCAGAACTCAGCTGCTTTTATTTCATATAGGGCTCTGGAAAGATAAAATCAGAGCTCTGATGGATTGCTAAGGGCAACAAAGACAGTCTTCCTGTTTGAAAGTTTCCATAAATTAGGCCCATAATATATAGCAATATAAAATTGTGTTGCTATGTATTATAATAGGGATCAAGCAATTGCACAATCCAGTCTTATAGTGGGACTAAAAAAAGTGAAAAGCATGGAAAATGTAACTGAAAAAGCAGAAAATCCCAGTACCCCCAATAAAAACACTACATTACTATTAAGTCAGAGGTATCTGTCAGAGTATTTTAGAAAAAAGGTATATACCTACAAGGGGCATATATACCTACAGGGGACATTGATACATACAGGGGCTCTAGATAACTACTGGGGGCATGTATACCCACTGGGGCTCTATTTACCTACAGGGACTTTTTACAGCTACAGGGGTCATATATAGCTACAGGGAACAAATTTATCTACAGGGGGTGTATACAGCTACAGGGGCATATATATCTACATGAGCTCTATATACCTTCAGAGGGCATAGATACCTAAAGGGGCTCTATACTGCTACATGGGCTCTATATACCTACAGAGGCTTTATATTGCTACAGGGGGCATATATACCTACAGGGGACATATATACCTACAGGGGGCATGTATACATACAAGGTTGCGATCTTGCATACCGGCGCCCCTGTACCAACTAATACCCCATATTTAACATTTTTCCAGTATGTCATATTTGTATCTGCCCAATAGTGCTGGGGAGCGGAGGGTGCCTGTGTTTTGTGTTGGACACCCAGAAAGTGCTGGGCAGCCTGTTTAATCTAATAGTATGGATGTCACTAATAGTTTGTAAGCCAGCATGGTGTACCACACGTATCTGTATTTATGGCACCCTTCTGTATCGCCTTATTTATATGCAATTGTAGTACCAGCAACCTCCCCCTCACGCATTGAGGGTATGTGAGTGGCTGTTTTATTGGTATTTTTGCATTTGTGCAATCTCACCATGCATTATACTGTGGCTTTTCTGCATGCTGGTGTGAACAGGTATTAAGTTAATGTGCAGTTTTTTATCATCTAATTGTTCCCCTAGTAGTGGGGTGTGTGAGCTGCTGCTCAGCAATTAGCTGCACCTGTTAATTTTTCCCAGGTAGCATATAGGCCAGAGATGCCTGCTACTGGGTTCAGTCTAGTCCAGCCATTGAGCTGTGAATATGGCCCAAAAAATGTCAGTGTTTTTTGAGTAAGTAATGTCCCATTTTTGTATGTGGATAAAGAGGGAGACTCCCGTCCCAAAGACATACCGCCAAAAGTACCTCCATGCGCTATATAATTCATACTGCCTTAATACCAGCACATGCCGTATCTCACAAAAGTGAGTGCACACCACATTTTTGTAAATATTGTATTATATCTTTTCGTGGGACAACACTGCAGATATAACACTTACACTCACCGGCCACTTTATTAGGTACACCATGCTAGTAACGGGTTGGACCCCCTTTTGCCTTCAGAACTGCCTCAATTCTTCGTGGCATAGATTCAACAAGGTGTTGCAACGATGCTCAATTGGTACCAAGGGGCCCAAAGAGTGCCAAGAAAATATTCCCCACACCATGACACCACCACCACCAGCCTGAACCGTTGATACAAGGCAGGATGGATCCATGCTTTCATGTTGTTGACGCCAAATTCTGACCCTACCATCCGAATGTCGCAGCAAAAATCGAGACTCATCAGACCAGGCAACGTTTTTCCAGTCTTCTACTGTCCAATTTCGATGAGCTTGGGCAAATTTGGAGCCTCAGTTTCCTGTTCTTAGCTGAAAGGAGTGGCACCCGGTGTGGTCTTCTGCTGCTGTAGCCCATCTGCCTCAAAGTTCGCCGTACTGTGCATTCAGAGATGCTCTTCTACCTACCTTGGTTGTAACGGGTGGCTATTTGAGTCACTGTTGCCTTTCTATCAGCTCGAACCAGTCTGCCCATTCTCCTTTGACCTCTGGCATCAACAAGGCATTTCCGCCCACAGGACTGCCGCTCACTGGATGTTTTTTCTTTTTCGGACCATTCTCTGTAAACCCTAGAGATGGTTGTGCGTGAAAATCCCAGGAGATAAGCAGTTTCTGAAATACTCAGACCAGCCCTTCTGGCACCAACAACCATGCCACGTTCAAAGGCACTCAAATCACCTTTCTTCCCCATACTGATGCTCGGTTTGAACTGCAGGAGATTGTCTTGACCATGTCTACATGCCTAAATGCACTGAGTTGCCGCCATGTGATTGGCTGATTAGAAATTAAGTGTTAACGAGCAGTTGGACAGGTGTACCTAATAAAGTGGCCGGTGAGTGTAGATACAATGTAAAGTAGTCAGTGTAAAGCTTGTTTAACAGTGTAAATTTGATGTGCCTTCAAAATAACTCCACACACAGCCATCATTATCTAAACCACTGGCAACAAAAGTGAGTATACCCCGAAGTGAAAATGGACAAATTGTACCCAAAGTGTCAATATTTTGTGTGGCCAGCATTATTTTCCAGCACTGATTTAACTCTCTTGGGCATGGAGTTCAGTAGACCTTTATAGGTTACAGCCACTGGAATGCTCTTCCACTCCTCCATGGCGACATCATGGAGCTGGTGGATGTTAGAGAACCTGCTCACCTCCACCTTCTGTTTGAGGATGCCCCATAGATGTTCAATAGGGTTTAGGTCTGGAGACAAGCTTGGCCAGTCCAGCACCTTTAGGGTATGTTTACACGGTCAAATTTCACAGTATAATGCATGGAGAGATTGCACAAATGCACCAGCATGGTGTACCACACGTATCTGTATTTATGACACCCTTCTGTATCGCCTTATTTATACGCAATTATAGTACCAGCAACCACCTCCTCGTGCATTGAGGGTATGTGAGTGGTTGTTTTATTGGTATTTTTGCATTTGTGCAATCTCCCCATGCATTATACTATTGATTTCTGCATGCTGGTGTGAACAGGTATTAAGTTAATGTGCATTTTTTTCTCATCTCATTGTTCCCTTAGTAGTGGGGTGTGTGAGCTTCTACTCAGCAATTAGCTGCACCTGTTAATTTTTCACAGGTAGCATACAGGCCAGAGCTGCCTGCTACTGGGTTCAGTCTAGTCCAGCCATTGATCTGTGAATATGGCCCAAAATTGTAGTGTTTTTTGAGTAAGTAACTGTCTCAGTCATAGAAAGCAAAGGGTGGTGATTAATGGTACATATTCAGATTGGATCCCTTTTACTAGTGGGGTACAACAGAGGTCAGTATTGGACCCTTTTTTATTTAATATATTCATTAACGATCTTACATAAGGATTGCATAGTAGAATATCCATCTTTGCAGATGATACTAAGCTCTATAAAGCAATCAGCACAATAGAGGATAATGTTTTATTCCAAAGGGATGTGAATAAGTTTGAAGCCTGGGCAGAGAAGTGGCAGATGAGGTTTTACAAAACTAGGTGCAAGGTTATGCACATAGGAAGGAAAAATGTATTCCATTATTACTTGTTAAATGGAAAAATGTTGGGAAAAAGTGACATGGAGAAGGACTTGGGAATCCTGGTGGTCAGTAATCTTAAAGGGGTGTTATCGTTTCATTAAATGGTCTTCAGAATAAGGGGACAGTGAAAACAAGCAACTTTGCAGTTGGATGTCATTAGCAAAGCTGCCTTGTTCTCACAGTGTCCGTTATCTTGTGTTTTTATTTACACTGATATCCAGTGTAGGTCTAATCCCTCCTCCTTGCAATTCACTAGCTGAGAGCTCATTTACATTCTGTACAGCCCCTGGGTCGATTCAAGGAGCTGTGTGTCTGACTCAGAGTTAGGGGCCGTAGCATTTTCTGTTTCCACACCTAGCAGAAACAGACTGCAGCAGATTGTACAATGAGAAAACATGACAGTTTTGTCCCTGTGCCTAACTCTCCTGCATACACGCAGATCTGTGCGTTCTTAGAAAGCTGTAATACATCTCCAGCTGTGAGAGATCAGTGCTCAGATTAGATTGAATGCAGCCTGTGGTATGTATACAGCTCTTATAAAATAAGACTGATAGGGAGAGACACAGTGATATGTGGACTCAGAGGGGGGGGGAGTAGGGGGAGTCTCAGGCCAGCAGTGAAGGGGGGATGATGTCATCCAGCTGGGAGGGGAAGAAACGCCCCTGTATTCACAGAGCTGGGAAGCTAAGAGAAGTGTGACTCAGCCGATGTAAGGAAGCGATACATCCCCTTTAACTATAGCAGCCAGTGTCAGGCAGCAAAAGGGCAAATAGGATCAAGGAGTGTATTAAAAGGGGCATAGATGCACACGATGAGAACATCAGTCTCCCATTATACAAGTCACTGGTTAGACTACACATGGAGTATTGTGTACAGTTGTGGGCACCAGTTCACAGGAAAGACATTGTACTGTAGAGCTTGAACAGGTTCAAAGGTTGGCAGCAAAAATAATAAAAGGACTGGGTGGACTGCAGTACCCAGAAAGATTAGCAAGATTAGGGATATTTAGTTTAGAGAAAAGAAGGCTTTGGGTGACATAATAAATATGTATAAATATATTAAAAGTCAATATAGAAATCTCTATTAAGATCTATTGATACCGTGGACTGTATTCAGAACAAGGGGGATCCTCTACATCTTGAGGAAAGAAAGTTTGTACAAAGACATAGAAAGGGATTCTTTATTGTAAGAGCAGTGAGACTGTGGAACTCTCTGCCAGAGGAACTTGTCGTGGTGAATTCACTAACAGAATTCACAAAAAGGTCTGGATGCATTACTAGAGCGTAATAATATAAAAAGTTATAGTGACTAGGATTCTGAAGTAGCGTTGTTGATCCAGGGATTTATTCAGATTGCCAGATTGGAGTTGGGAAGGAATTTTTTCCCTTAAAATGTGGACAGTTGGAATATTCTTTAATGGCCAAGTCAGTCACCTGATCGTAAAACAATTGAGCATGCATTTCATTTGTTAAAGACTAATCTTCAGAGAGGCCCACAAACAGCAACTGATAACTGCTGCAGTAAAGGCCTGACTTAATAAACACCCATAAAAAGACCTCATTTTGGAAACTACACTCCTTAAGGAATATATTCAGGTGTGTAATGAGTATCGACTCCAAAGGTCTCACAGATTTTTTAAATGTTAGACTTGAAAATAAAAAATTACAATCGCAGTTTTAGCTGAAAATGTTTCATTTTCACAAGGAATCCTGGAAAAAAGTCAACCCAAAATTTGTTACACAATTTCTTACAAGTACAGCAATACCCCTATATCTGACAGATTATAGACTAGGTCACTACGCACGCAGCGATACCAAATACCATATTTACTCGCGCATAAGTTATGTTTTTCTGCACAAAAAATGTGCTGAAAAGCCTTCCTTGGCTTATACTCGAGACACTGTCTGCGTCCGGGCGCTGCCATGGCCCAGGCCCTGGTGGCGATCTCTTCAGCTGTATGTGTTTCCTGTGGGAGTGCATACATCGGAATCTCAAATTACCTGTCAGCGTCCGGGTGCTGCCATCTGCCTATACCTGCCTATGGGGGACATATACCTGCCTATACCTGCCTATGGGGGACATTAAACTGCCTATACCTGCCTTTGGGGTGCATTAAACTGCCTATACCTGACTATGGGGGACATATACCTGCATATGGCGGACATATAGCTGCCTCTACCTGCCTATGTCTGCCTATGGGGGACATATACCTGCCTATACCTGCCTATGGGGAACATGTATCGGCCTATAACTGCTTATATTTGCCTCTACCTGCCTATGGAGGACAGAGAGCATCAGAGCAGCTGGGAAAGGTGAGTACTTGTATTTTTTTTTTTAAATACCCCCCCTATACCTTCCTATGGGGGACAATACATATACCTGCCTCTACCTGCCAATCTCTGCCTATGGGGGACATATACCTGCCTATGGAGGACATATACCTGCCTCTACCTGCCAATATCTGCCTATGGGGGACATATACCTGCCTATGGAGGACATATACCTGCTTCTACCTGCCTATATCTGCCTATAGGGGACATATACCTGCCTATACCTGCTAAAGGGGAACATGTACCTGCCTATAACTGCTTATATCTGCCTCTACCTGCCTATGGGGGACATTAAACTGCCTATAACTGCCTATTGAGGACATTAAACTGCCTATACGCTGCCATGGCAGCGGGGATACTTCAGACGTGCGGCCTTTTGGAGTATCCTTTGGAGTGTCTGCGCAGCCTGATGACATCACGCCGCCTGTGTTAGAAGACAGAGCGCATCGGAGCAGCAGGGAAAGGTGAGTACTTGTATTTTTTTTAAATACCCCACCTATACCTGCATATGGGGGGAATATACCTGCTTCTACCTCCCTAGATCTGTCTATGGGGACATATACCTGCCTATACCTGCCTATGGGGGACATATACCTGTCTATAACTGCTTATACCTGCCTCTACCTGTTTATGGGGGACATATACCTGCCTATACCTACCTATGGGGGACATCAGACTGCCTATACCTACCTATACCTGCCTGTGAGGAACATTAAAGTGCCTATACCTGCCTGTGGGGGACATATACCTGCCTGTGGGGGACATTAAACTGCCTATACCTGCCTATGGGGGACATATACCTGCCTATACCTACCTATGGGGGACATCAAACTACCTATACCTACCTTTACCTGCCTGTGAGGAACATTAAAGTGCCTATACCTGCCTGTGGGGGACATATACCTGAAACAACAACAATTACCAATACCTTCAGGCACAAAGAATAAGCTAAAATGTAACTTTTATTAAATTATACAGATAAAAAGAGGGTAAACCTAGTAAACCCTACAATTACCCTATAGGTTACTAACTATTCTACTATGAAAGAAAACAGAGCACCCGCCCTGAAAAAGGGCGACCCCGTTACCCTATCCAACTAGATCCTAGACGTCCCTCGGACAGACCCTACACAAATACAGGACATGTGAACAAACAAAAACACCACACACAATAACTCACCGATAAGTACTATACAAAAACCATATGTGTACAAAAGAATCCCCAACAAATTATCCCAATACATATCCCAACGCGTTTCCCCCACTGATTATGCGGGTTCATCAGGGGACATTGGAACAAACAAAGAATAGCCGATAAATGAGATGAAAAAGAGACAATGCTCACGTCCCGTTGGTTAGAGTATGATGAAGGGTGGGTCCCGATACTTCGTATGGATCCCACAAAGGACGCCGATGAGCTGACCAAGGAACCAGATGCACTGACATATACCTGCCTATGGGGGACATTAAACTTCCTATACCTGCCTATGGGGGACATATACCTGTAGTGACTGGGAGTAGTGGATCCACTGGGCCACCGCAGGCAATGGTACGGGCCACACCAGGGAGCGGAGTCTAAGTGGGTCCCGGTTTTCACCAGAGCCCGCCGCAAAGGTGGACTTGCTGTGGCGGGATTCCACCAGGTCGCTACCCCTGATGTGACTTGCCTGCGGTGGTAGCCGAGGTGAAACGTGGTATAGAATCAGCAGGCGAACTTGTAGTCGGGGACAGGCCAGAAGGTCAGGGCAGGCAGCGAAGGTTCGTGGCTGAAGGACGTGCGCAAACGGGACTGGTACACGGAGAAGGTTAACCAGAATTCTAGAAGGCTTCCTCGCATAGGTACAGGCACTATGGAATCGGCGAGGACCAGGAAGAGGTGGAGCCTTAATATAGGGTCAGCGGCAGGCATTCCCAATCAGCGCCACGCTGGCCCTTTAAATTTGACAGAGATGGCTCGCACGCACCCTAAGGAGCGGGGACGCGCGCACTGGCCGGGAGCAGGAGCGCGGTCCGGTGAGAGAGTACGCCGGTGAGGCCACTGCATCCGGTGTCATCTACCGGCAATGTGTTGACCACACACTAGGTCATACACTTTCTCCCAGATGACATCTGACAACCCCAGCCAAGAGTCGGCGGGTTTGACACACACAACTCCTAGTTGGCATGGCCCGGGAGCAGGTGAGGGGCTCTCACCTGTCCTCAACCCACCTCTTTCCTGTTCGCTTCCCACAGCCAGAGAATTACTATGTGCTGTGGCCTCTGCACCACTATACAGTGAGGACCAACTATTTGAGGACAATGGGCAGCAAAGAGGTGGGGAAGACATCCGCTGCTTCTTTCAGAAGCGGGCAAGTAGTAATGAGGAGAGTGGCATAGGGGGTTATGTTGCGAATGGTCAGGCTTTGTACAGCGACATCGTTGAGGAGGACGGCAGTGACAGGCAAACACTCATCGATGTAGCCGATCGCACTTGGGAGCCGGGTGAAGCAAGCAAGGCTGGGACACGGTATTCTGGTGCCCTAGTTAAACAAGGCATAAAGTGCCCCCAAATGAAATATTCAGCCCACTCCATGCCTTCTTGTGCCCCCTTTTCTCCCTGGGATGAAGTGGTGCCCTATGAGGTTGCCTACCCGCGACTACCCATTGTCCCGGCCCTGGAAGCATTCCATTTTCTCTACATTAAGTTTTAGGAGACGGAAGGAGAAGAAGGAGGATTTGGACGACAGACAATCTGGGATCTTGGACAGTAGAGAGTTAATGTCTGGGCCAGAGATGTAAAGTTGGGTGTCATCAGCATACTGGTGGTTTTAAAAGCCATGTGATGCTATCAGCTGACCCAGACCAACAGTGTACAAGGGCTTCATCATTATCATTGGGAGAAGAGAGCAGCAGCTTGCGTGTCAGGCAGTGGCGCAGCCCTTAAGTCGGTAGTGTGGCCGGGAGTCAGCAGAGTGGCAGCAGTGCGAGGTTGGGAGCCAAACGGCCACGATTTAGACCACCCACTTTGCAGGTCCCAGAAATTAGCGGCACAGGGGCTCACCGGGTCAGCGGCGGTAACAGTCAGTCAGTGCAGCGCTTTGGTGGTAAAATCACCTACTCGGCGGTGTGGCAGTTTTTTGCTAAGACTCCAGAGGAGGCGAACATGGCTATATTTCGAATCTGTGGCCAGAAAGTAAAGCGTGACCAGGGACCTAACGTTGGCACCACGGCCCTGCATCAACATCATGCAATGTGACCATATGTGTTTCAGATGTGGTGGTCCATCCTGTCCCGCTTCAGCAGTATACAACCAGACAAGGGCGTTCACCCGTAAGGCTCTGACTAGGAGGTTCCTATTTATTCCTCCTTATTGGCACAATTCAAAGACACATGTAGAGTCTAATAAATATGTTTACTTTAAAATTTTTTAAGACATATACAACACCATGCAATACTTTTCCATGGATACATTAGTACCTTAGTCCTTGCGCATATAAAGTCCTTTGTAGGTAGGCTTTAAATGTAGTCCATATAATCAGACGAGCCGTAAGCGCATCCGTGCTGATGGATATACGGTGCACACTCTGTTGCGACGTTTCAGAGGTTTCCCTCTTTCCTCAGGCATGCGCACTACGTATAGCACAGTCTCTTTATAGACATGGCAATAAAAAGTTACAAATTATCATATTTAAAAACATACATGTCACTATGTAATACATACTTTCACAAGAAGCACTTTAAGTTGAACTTTCATTAAGACCTTTTGGGGAAACGGATTCTAATTAGAGATGGGCGAATTGATTCTAACGAAGTGGAATTCGTTTAGAATTTCAGGAAAACTTGGGTTCGGAACAAAGTCGAGCTTTGGGGTACTTCGCGTGAACGAAGTGTGCTTTTGATTGATAAAATGGCTGCGAGCACATGGCGTTACATGGGGCAAAGAACTCTGGGAGGAAGAAGGGCATAGCCTGCATGACATGTGCAGAGATGAAGCCAATCAGAGACCGGCGGGATTCTGTGACGCTGGGAGCTCATACCGCTCTCACTGTACTGATTAGGGAAGGTGCTGTCGCGGCTGCTTATGATGGCTGATACTAAAAAACTCATTTTTATACAGCGATTTTTGCTTGTCTCAGAGACTGCTTCTCTTAACGTTCTATTTCTGATTTTGTGGGGTATTGGATCTGAAGTCCAGTGTGTGTCCAGTGCAGCGGCATATACATTTTAATGCTATCTGCTCACAGCACATTGAATATCCCAAGAGTGATCTAAGCCTGTTCCTGTTGTTATTCATTTAAAGAAACAGCCGGTTTTTACAATACAAATACCACTTTATTTTTTGGTTGTCAATTCTTTTGCGCAATTTACATCAGGGGTTAATTAAGCGTTTGTTCTGCTGCTGTGGTGACTAAAGAAACCGTTTATTTCACCGCCCAAAAAAAAATACATTTTTCTGTAGCATAATTCACAAGCGAAGATTAATTACAAGTTTTCCTCTTGTTGTGTAGCGTATAAAATAACACGCCATTGTAACACGCTACAAAGACTCGTAGTTTTTGGTTGCTCAATTCTTTTGCGCAATTTACATCCAGAGGTTAATTAAGCGTTGTTCTGCTGCTTGTGGTGACTAAAATATAACCGTTTTTTCACCGCCAAAAAAATACATTTTTCCTGTAGCATAATTCACAGCGAAGTTTAATTATAAGTTTTCCTCTTGTTGTGTAGCGTAAAAAACACGCCATTGTAACACGCTACAAAGCTCGTAGTTTTTGGTTGCTCAATTCTTTTGCGCAATTTACATCCAGGGGTTAATTAAGCGTTGTTCTGCTGTTGTGGTGACTAAAATAAACCGTCTTTTTCACCGCCAAAAAATACATTTTTCCTGTAGCATAATTCACAAGCGAAGGTTAATTACAATTTTTTCTCTTGTTGTGTAGCGTAAAAAACACGCCATTGTAACACGCTACAAAGCTCGTAGTTTTTGGTTGCTCAATTCTTTTGCGTAATTTACATCCAGGGGTTAATTAAGCGTTGTTCTGCTGCTGTGGTGACTAAAATAAAATGTTTATTTCACCGCCAAAAAATACATTTTTCCTGTAGCATAATTCACAAGCGAAGGTTAATTACAAGTTTTCCTCCCATCTGGTTCCCTCAGCCAGAGATCTACTATGTGGTCTGGACTCAGCGCCACAAATTAGCGAGGATGAACAAATTTAGGCGGGCAGTCAGCAGCTACTTGGCAGCGAAAAAATTGGGGCCCAATATCCCCTGCTTCTTGCAGTGGCGGCAAGTATAGATGTTGAGAGTGGCATGGGAGGTCTTTGTTGTGAGGGGCCCAGCCTCTGCATACCAAGACCGGTGATGGGGAAACAGCAGTGACGATGAAACCAAATAGATGATGATGTAGCCGACCGCACTTGGGAGCCGGGTGAAGCAAGGGCTTCATCATCGTCAGGTGAAGAGGGCTTCAGCTTGCACGTCAGGCAGTGGCGCAGCCAGCAAGTGGGTTGTGTGGCCATGAGTCAGCAGGATAGCAGCAGTGTGAGGTCGGGAGCCAAGCGGCCACGGGGTAAAAAACCCGCTTCGCAGGTCCAATGAAAGTATTTTGCGGGCTCAAGGGGGCTCAGCGGAGGCAGCGGGCGGCAGTAGTTACTCATTTGCAGAGCGTTGGCGGAAAAAATCAGTTTACTCGGCGGTGTGGCATTTTCTTTGAAAAGGGAAAACGGAGGAGCCGAATATGGGTATATGTGAATCTGTAGGCAGAAAGTGAAGCGTGGCCAGGGAGGGTAACGTTGGCACCACGGCCCTGCGTCAACACATGCAGCATCACCATCCGGTGGCCTGGGAGAAACGTGGCTCAGATGTGGTGGTCCATCCTGCCGCCGCAGCAACAGCAGCAGCAGCAGCGCCCAGTGGCACGCATGCCATTGCAGCCAGTCAAGGCTCCACCACCTCTGCAGAAGGGAGCCTTTTCTCTTTGGCATCATCTCCCGGTCCAGATGCTCCTGTTCCTAGCTAAATATGGCGCCAGCCAGTCGATTGCAAAGAGACAACAGTATGCGTCCAACCATCCTAAGGTGCAGAAGCTGACCTTGCTCCTGTCCAAGTTGTTGGTACTGCAGTCCCTCCCTTTCCAAAATGGTGGACTCTGCACCCGTTCAGAGAACTAATGGCTTTTTACCGAGCCGAGATGGAGAGTTCCAAGCCGTAATTTCTTTTCCAAAAAGGCCGTACCAGCACTTCATAAATATGTAGAACAGAAGGTGGGCCAGTCCTTGAGCTTATGGGTTTTGTTCCAAGGTGCACGGCAGCGCGGACGTTTTGGAGCTGTAACTACGGTCAGGGCCAGTACATGTTCCTTTACGGCCCACTGGGTGAATGTGCTTCCTGCCTAGGCACACCAACAACTTGGACAGGAGACGTTTGCTTTCTCCTCCACGTTGTCAAAACTGCGGCTCCTGCGCCAATGTCCGCCTCCTCCACCCCCACCCCCACCACCATCTCAGCCTCCACAAGTACTGCTCCATCATACCACATGTTTTGGGCACAGCGGGTTAAACGCAGTTCTACGCCTGGCTTGCCTCGGCAAACGAAGTCACACAGGAGAGGAACTGCTCTGGGGTCATGCAGCAAGAAATCGATGTGTGGCTTTCTCCGGCGCCAACTGAAAATCGGAAACCATGGTGACGGACAATGGGAGGAACATGGTGTCCGCGCTGCACCGAGGAGGGGGTGGTCCATGCGCCCTGCATGGCGCATGTGTTCAATCTGGTTGTGAAAAGGTTCTTGAAGTCTTCCACAAATTTCAGAAGATTCTGAAAATGGCCAGGAAACTGTGCATGCATTCATCCATTCCTACAAAGCCAGGAACACCCTCTCGAGTTGCAGCGGCAGAACGGCCTCCCCCAACACCAATGATATGCGATGTTTCCACCCGTTGGAATTCCAGCCTTCACATGTTGGACCAAATGTATGAACAGAGAAAGGCCATTACGATTTTTTGATGATCCAGGCGGACAGGAGTACTCTCCTGTGTAACTTGATGTCAGCCAGTGGCAGCTCTTTCGTGACACCTTTCCGTTTGTTGAGGCCATTCGAGGAGGCCACGTTTATTTGTCAGTCGCCAGGGACTACGGGGTGAATAAACTAATACAAATATCAGTGGCACACTAAAAATTAAGTAAAACACAAGGTATATAGGAATTTTTGAAAATTTTCATTAAACTAAGGAAATATGAAAACCTGGGATTCTTAGTTTGCATTTTTTGGATCAAAAATTGTTTAAGCTCCCCTTTCCAAAATAGGTAAAAGGGGAAACCCCAGAAGGTGAGTCCCCCAATTCATAACATGTTACATCCGGGGAGTCCTTTCCCGGGACTACAACTTTCAGGGAGTGATGGGAAACTTCCCTTCCCTAAATTTACCCTGCCCCACGGGTTTTAAAAAGGGGTAGGCGGGTGCACCAAGCCAATGAGGTTGCCTTTCCCTCAAAAAGACTAAATTTTTGGGTTTTGGCTGTCCCACATCCAAAAAAATATTTTAAAAAAGGAAACCCCAAAGGTGAACACTGGCAAAGGCAATAGCTTTAATCAAATTTCCCAAATATCGTGGAAACAAAAAACAAAATTTAAAAAAATTAAAGGGGTTTTTTGGGAAAATTTTTGAAAATGAATTATGCAAAGGGGAAATATGAAAACCGGGGGATTCTTATTTCCCCCAGTTTTTGATCAAAAATTTGTTTAAGCTCACCCCCCAAATTTAGCGTCAAGGGGATCCAGTACAGGTGGGGCCCCAAAAAATTTAACATTTTACCTCACTAGGAGTCCTTTTAAAAAAAAAGGGGGTTAAAAAACCCCTTTTAAAAAACCCCGGTTTTAAAAAAAAAAGGGGGGGGGGCCCCAAAATTTTCCCCTTTAAAAAAAAAATTTTTTTTGGGGCCCCCCCAAAAAAAAAAAAAAAAGGAATTTTGGCAATTAAAAAAGGGAATTACTAATTTTTTTAAAAAAAAAGGGAAAAAAAAAAAATTTAAAAAAAATTTTTAAAATTTTTTTTAAAATTAAAACCGGGGGGGGGGTTTTTTCCCCAAAGGGGGCCCCCCCTTTTTTTTAAAAAAAAAAATTTTTTTTTTTAAAACCCCCCTTTTTTTTAAAAATTTTTTCCCGGGGGTTTTTCCCCTTTTTTTTTTTTTTTTAAAGGGGGTTTTTTTGGGGGAGGGGTAACCTGTTGGGAAAAAATTTTTTTTTTCCCCCCCTTTTTTTTTGACAAAAAAATTTTTTAAAAAAAAAATTTTTTAAAAAGGGTTTTTTTTTTTTAAAAAAAATTTTTTTTTCCCCTTTTTTTTGTTTTCCCTTTTTTTTTTTTAAAAAATTTTTTTTTGAAAAACCCCCCCCTTTTTTTTTTTTTTTTTTTTAAAAATTTTTTTTTAACCAATTTTTTTTCCCCCCAATTTTGAAAAATTTTGGGGGAAAAAAAAAGGGGGGGGGGGGAAAAGGGGGGGAAAAATTTGGGGGGGGGGGGGGAATTTAAAAAAAGGGGGTTAGGGGGGGGGGAAGGGGGAAAAAAAAAAGGGGGGGGGGGGAAAAAAGGGGAAAAAGGGGGGGGGGGGCCAAAAAAAGGGGGGGGGGGAAAAGGGGATGAAAAAGGGGGGGGTTCGGGTTAATTGGGGGGGGCCGGAGCCCCGGGTTTTGGGCTTTCCCCCAAACAAATTTCCCGGGAAAGGGGGGGGGGGAATACTTCCGGCCCCCCCTTTTTCCCCCTTTGGGGGAAAAAAAAAAATTTTTGGGAAAATTTGGGGGGCCCCCCTATTGGGGAAAAACCCCCGGGGGGGCCCAGGGGGGCTTTCCCCAATTTTGGGGGGGGGGGGTTTGGGGGGGGGTAAAAAGGGGGGGGGGCGAAAAGGGGGGGGGGAAAACCCCCCCCCCTTTTTGGGGGGTTTGGGGGCCCCCCCGGGGAAAACTTTTGGGGGGGGAAAAAAACCCCAAAGAACCCGAAAAAAGGGGGAAAAAAAAAAACCCCCCCCCAAAAAAAAAAAAACCCCCCCCCAAAAGGGGCCCCCCCCCCGGGAAAAAAAACCCCCCCCCAAAAAAACCCCCCCCCCCAAAAAACACCCCCCACTTCCCCCCCCCCCAACCCCCCCCCCCCCCCCCCCCCCCCCCAACAAAACCCCCCCCCCCCCCCCCCCCCACCCCCCCCCCCCCCCCCCCCCCCCCCCCCCCCCCAAACCCCCCCCCGCCACCCCCCCCCTTTCCCCCCCCCTCCCCCCCCCCCCCCCCCCCCCCCCAACCCCCCTGGGCCCCCCCCCCCCCCAAAAAACCCCCCCCCCCAACCCTCCCCCAACCCCCCCCCCCCCCAAAAAAACCCCGGGGGCCCCAAAAAAAAACCCAAAAAACCCAAAAAACCCCCAAAAAACCCCCCAAAAAAACCCCCAAAAACAACAACCCCCAAAAAAAAAAAACCCCCCCCCCAAATAAAAAAAAAAAAAAAAAAAAAACCCCCCAAAAAAAAAAACCCCCAAAAAAAAAACCAACCCCCCCCCCCCCGGAAAACCCCCCCCCCCAAAAAAAACCCCCCCCCCCCCCAAAACCCCCCCCAAACCCCAAAAAAAATTTTACCCCCCTCCCCCCCCCCCTTTTCCCCCCCCCCCCCCCCCCCCCCCCCCCCCCCCCCCCCCCCACCCCCCCCCCCCCTCCCCCCCCCCCCCCCCCCCCCTCCCCCCCACCCACCCCCCCCCCCCCCCCCCCCCCCCCCCCACCCCCCCCCCAAACCCCCCCCCCCCCCCCCCCCCCCCCCCCCCCCCCCCCCCCCCCCCGGACCCCAATAAAACCCGCTGTCCACGGGAAATGGGGAATGACTGCCCTTTTTTCAAATGAATCAGGCGGGGGTGGGTAAATTTTTCCCCCAAAACCAAAATTCCTTAGGCTCAGACTAAAACACCATGCCCCCCCACCCAAACTGGGGAAAAATTAACCCGGGGTTTTTCAAACTACCGCCTCCCCTTTTCTGATGCCGCCCCCCCCCTTTGATGCCACACATCGCGAATTTTTTTCCATCTGCCATAAAACCATTTTTAAACCGGGGCCCTTGGAAATTGCCACCCACCCCCACCCCCCCTGTCATTGTCCCAAATTTTAAAGGGACCTCATGCTGCGTTTTGGCCGTCCCCCTCCATTTCTCTGTCATTGTGCCACTCTGTGGCCTCCCTACTGTTTTGCCACCCCCCAGAATTTCATTGTGCCACGTCTGACCTCATGCGCTGCTGCCGTGACCCCACCCGTGTCATTGTCCCACTCGTCCCCTTCCTCCTTTTTTTTCCCACCTCCAAATGTCTTTTGTGCCACGCCTGACCTCATGCTGCGCTTCCCCGGTGACCTCCACCCCTTTTGCCCTTTGTGCCACTCTCGGGACCTAAATGCTGCTGTTTGCTGTGACCTCCACTCCTGTCATTGTCCCACCCCTGTGGCCTATTTAACTGTTTTTCCCCTCCAAATTTCCCTTGTGCCACTGCCCTGACCTCATGCGCTCTGCCGTCACCTCCACTCTTTGTCTTTTGGGCCCCCCTCTGGGGGCCCAAACAACGGGTTTTTGCCACCTCCAAAAATGTCTTTGGGTCCACCTCTGACCCATGCCGCTGGCCGTACCCCCCACCTTGCCCCTTTGTCCCAATCTGGGGCCTACAAACTTTTTTTTCCACCTCCAGAATTAAATTGGGCCACTTTTCCTCATGCTGCTGGCCGTACCCCCACATTTTCGCCATTGTCCATTTCTGGGCCCAAACTACTTTTTTTTTCCCCCCCTCCAGAAGTCATTGGGGCCACTCCGCCCCTCATGCTTGCCCCGGCCTCCCCCCATTTCCCCGACATTTTTCCACACTGGGGCCTCTACTGTTTTTGCCACCCCCAGAATGCTTTGGTCCCAAACTGCCCGGGATCTCATGCTCCCTCCCGCCGTCACCTCCACTCTCTGTAAAGGGCCCACCTTGGCCTACACTGTTTTTTGCCACCCCAAAAAAGGGGCCCATTGGCCCCCTCCCCCGGACCCTTCCATCGCTTGTCCCTTTGGGGCCCTCCAAAAACCATTTTGTGTCTTGGCCCACCTGACCTCATGTTTCTGCCCCTTTTAACCTCCACTCTCTGTCATTGTGCCACTCTCTGGGGCCCCTACTACGGGGTTTTGGCCACCCCCAAAGAATGTCATTGTGCCACTGTCTGACCTCGGCTGCTGCCGCCGTACCTCCACTCTGTGTAAATTTTTCCATTTTGTGGAAAAAACCCCTTTTTTTCCCAAAAAAACCCTTCCAGAAGGGGTCCTTGGGCCCCCTGCCGACCCCCATTTTGCAGTTTGGGGGGAAATTACCTTCCCACAACGGGGTCAAATTTTTTGAACCCCTTTTGGGGCCTACCCCATTTTTTGGAAAAACCTTTTTAAAAATTTAAAAAGGGGCCCTTTTTTTTGGCCCCCTTTTAAAAATTTGGCCGAAAAAACCTTTTTCCACTTCTGCCATTTGGTGAAAAAATTTTCCTTACCTTTTTTACCTTGTTTTTTGGGGCCCCAAACTCCATTTTAATGGCCCCATTGTCCCACTTGCCTGGCCCCTTTTAAAATTTGCTCTTCTTGCAGTTTCCCTCCCCCCTCCCCCCATTGGGTGCCCACTTTGGGGGAAATTTTACTTTTTTTTCCCCTTCCAAGAAGGGGTAATGAGCCCTTCGTTTTTTTCCATGCAAAAAAGGCCGCCTTTTTCCCCTTTTCCATTTCTTTAAAATTGGGCCCAAATTCTTGGCCTACTACTGGTTTTTTGGCCAAAAAACCTTTCCAAAAAAGGGCCCCCATTTTTTTTTCCACTGTTTTAAAAAAACCTTGAAAGTTTGGGAAAAACGTAACCCCACTCCCTGTCCAAATTGTTCCCCCCCCGGGCCCTTTACAAAACCTTGTTTTTAAAAAACCTTAAAAAAATTTTTTGTGAAAAAAACTTGGTTTTTTTTTTTTAAAAAACCTCAATTGGCTCTGGGGAAAAAAAGGAAACCTACAAAAAAACCTTTGGGTTTTTAAAAATTTTTTTGTGGGCCCATTTTTTAAATAGGAATTTTAAATAAAAAACCCCAAAACCAAAAAAAATTTCCCAAGTAAAAAAAACCCTTAAAAATTTTTACTGGGAGAACCTTTTTTTCCCCGGGTTTGGACAAAATTTTTGGGGTTCCTTTTTAAAATTAGGGGGAAATTAACAATAAAAGGGACCCCAGCAAGTTTAAAACATAGGACAAACTAGAAAAAAAAAAAAAAGGTGCCCCTTTAAATGAGCACAAATAAAACAATAAGAACTTTTTAAAAAATTTCCCAAAATTAAGGGGAAAGGAAAAAAAGAGAAAAAATAGGCGAGACAACAGTTTGGCGAGCACTTTTTTTAAATTTGGGCCATTTAAAAAGTGTTTTTTGAGATGGTGCATATTAGGGGAAAAAATACAGATTTAAGGAGAAAGCAAACCCCAAAATGTCAGGCAAATTGCAGCGGGGGCATTTTTGGACCCCACGAATTAGAACCCCTTTTCCCCAAAAAAGGGTTTCTTAATGAAATTTTCAATTTAAAATGCTTCTTTTGAAATTATGTTTTACATAGTGACATGTATTTTTTTAAAAAATATGAAAATTTTTGAAACCCTTTTTAAATTTCCATGCCCTATAAAGAACTGGCCTACGTAGTGCGCAATCCTTTAGAAAGGGGGAAACCTCTGAAACGCCGCAACAGAGTGTGAAACCGTACATCCATCACACGGATGCCTTACGGCTCGCCCTGAAATATGGACTACAAAAAAAACCTTTACCTACAAAGGACTTTAAAATGCGAAAGGGTCTAAGGTACAAGTATCCGGGAAAAAAGTTTTTCCAGGGTGTTGTAAAAGTCTTAAAAAAAATTAAAATTTTTTAAAAATTTATTAACTCTACAGGGCCCCCTTTGAATAAGGTCCAAACCTTTGGGCCCAACAGCATAGCACCCATTGGTACCCCCAATTTCACCCAGTAAAGGGCCCTTTCCCCCCCTCTCCCGAAGACAACCCCGCCCTATTACTTCATCTACCGTCCAAAAGAAACTCCGCGCCTGGGGCCAACTCATGGGGCCAGCAGCCCTTTTCCCCCCGAACTTTTCCCAAAGAACACAAAATTGCTCCTAGCCTTTCCCTAAGTGCAGAAAAAAACCCTGTGCTCCCTTCCAATTTTGGGTAGTCCCTGCATCCCCCCCCTTTTCAAGTTGGTGGACTCTGCACCTTTTCAAAGAACGGGCCCAAAAAAATTTTGACATTCACTTCTGCCATTGTAACAAAAGGGGGTTTTGGCCTCCCCTGGACCACCGAAAAGGGGCTTTGGCCCCACGCAGGGGGGCTTTTGGGTCTAAGTGGGTTCCCGGTTTTCCCCCGAGCCCCCCCGCAAAGCGGAGGGGATTTTCCCCTGGGGCGGGATTTCCCTCCCGGGTTTGCAATCCCGGGCGCGACTACTTAGGGGGCAGCCGAGGGGGCGGGCCAAAAAACCAATCTAAGACAAAAACTCGTATTCCCCAAATTTTCAGGCCAAAC
This sequence comes from Phyllomedusa bahiana, assembly GCA_025379985.1. Lineage (NCBI taxonomy): Eukaryota > Metazoa > Chordata > Amphibia > Anura > Hylidae > Phyllomedusa > Phyllomedusa bahiana. The sequence goes on along the minus strand of JAODAL010004439.1, from coordinate 11,473 downwards.
AGGTCAGGGCACGGGGGAGATTCGGGGTTCATTTAAGTAAAAAAAGGGCCCCGGGAAACAGGGGCCATACGGGAACTGATGAAGGGGGAAAATTTGATGAACGGGAAATTTAAATTTAAAATTAACAGGGGGAAATTGAAAACGGGGAAAAATATATTAACAGGGGAAAATTTTTTAACAGGGGAAATTTGGGAATAACAGGAAAAAAAAATTTTTAACAGGGGGAAAATTGAAAAGCGGGAAATAAAAAAATTTTAAACAGGGGAAAAAAATTGGAAGGGGGGGAAAATTGTTTGGAACAAAAAAAATTATATTAAAATTGGGGAAAATTTTAAAGAACAGGGGAAAATGATGAACAAGAAAGGGCCATAAACGTTTTTTGGATAAACCCAATTGGACAGGTTTATTCCCCGGGGGAGAACGAATTCACACACGGGGGGAAATATTTCCGGGTCATGAAAGTTTTCATCATTTGGGGCTTTCTCAGCAAAAACGGGAAAAATTAAAAACCCTTTGTGACGACAATGGAAAAGAACATGGTGTCCGCGCTGCTTAGGAGGAGGGGCTGACCCCATGCTCCCTACATGGCATACATTTTCCCAATCGGTTGTTCAAGCCCTTAAACACCCATCTGCAAGAAAATTCTAAAAAGGGGCCAGGAAATTTGCTTTCACTTCAGCCTTTTTAAAAAACACTGCCAAAAGCACACCCACCTTAAGCTGCAGGGGCAGACCGCCTCCCCCAACATGGGCCCGGATAGGGGGACTTTTTCCAAAACTTTGGGAATTTCCCAAGCCCCAAAAGGGGGGAAATTTACTAATAAATAAGAAAGTCAAAAAGGGGGTTTAAATTGATGACCCAAACCGAACGGGATACACCCCTGTGTGTTTTAAATGTGGGTTAAGTGGTAGCTCATGCGGGGACACCTGCCTTTTGTTTCGGGCCCCTTTTTCATGCGGACACTTTATTTGTCCCGGGACAAAACTGGATTTAAACATCATTCCACGCTTCTTTGTTGCCACGGACAGCGGTAAAGGGATCCACGGGGACCCCCGCAAGCAAAGAAAATACCACCCAGGGAAGGGGGGGCTAATTAGGCCCCCTTTTTCCAACCAGAGCCCCCGAAAAGGGGGGGTTTGGCCCTTGCTGCTTTTGGGAGTCTACCAGGTCGCTACCCCTTTACGTGTTTTTCAAGCGTGGAAGCCAAGGTTTTTGCGATTTACAAAATCAAAAAGGCCCAAACTGGGAGTGGGGACAAGTGTAAGGTCAGGACACCCGGGAAAGGGAAACGTATAAAGGGACAGGGGCAAGGGGTTACTTTTACCCCTTATTTTTACAGCCCGGAGGCTGAAGGAAACCCCTTTCTCAATGGGCCCAAAAAAAAATTTAATTTTTTAATTTTTTTTTTTATTTTATATTTCGGGAAGGGGGTTTTGTGAAGCCTTTTTTTCCTTTACAAATCCACAAAAAGGTTTTTTCCCACAGCTTTCAAAAATCTGGACACCTGGATAATAATTTAGCAAACTTTTCCTTTATCACCTTTTTTATCTGTTCATGGCCCAAAATTAACTTTAAAAAACTTTCTTTCCCTTTAAAACCCAAATTTAAATCGTGTGGAGTTTTGTTCCACCGGGAACAGGGGAGGGGCTCCCCGAAAAGGGCTTTTCCCCCTTTTTTGGGGCAACAAATTTACAAAACTTCAAGGAAGAAGTTCAAAACAAACCAGTTTTTCAGCAAATTTTTTTTTTGCTTCTTTTTTTGGTTCTGACCCCTTCCATTTTTGTACGAATTCAAAACAACAATTTTGGGAAAAGAATGCAAAATAAGCACCTAAAAAATTCCCTGTAGTTATGGGCCCTTCATTTTTAAGTTTCCCTACCTGCATTTAACCCAAACTGGTTTTAACGCAGAAACGGATTTAAAAAACCCCCACGTTTATTTCTTCATGATTGGGGAAAACGTCACTGGGTGGCCCTCCTCAAAGGGCCCTTTGGGATGCAGAAGGGTAGGCCGCTTTCCAAAAAAACTCCTAACCCCTCTCCACATCAATACTGGCCCAAAAAGCAGGGGTGTCCCGCCCCACCCCCGTTGCCAAGTAGCTGCTGATGTCCTCAAATTTTTATCGTCCTCCCCTGTAAAATTGGGGCTGAGCCCAGACCACAAAACAAATTTCTCCCCGGCTGGGGGACCAGAAAAGGGGCAGAGGCGTGGGGGGAGCACAGGTGAGGGGCGCGGACCGTCCCCTTCCATGCCAACTAAGGTTGGAAACTCACCCAACCCAACGACAGTTTGGGAAGGGTTTTTCATAAGTCATCTGGGATGAAGTTTATGACCATCAACCAACAAGGGAACCCTTGGGTTCCCGATCAAAAACACGGCCTCTATATGAAACCGGCAGTTCTGGCCCACTGAGTCCACCCCCTTTTGCGACTTTTCCCCTTTTCTAGGGGCGGGCCTGTGCCTGCTCCGGAATGTTTGGCCACCCGCCACCGCAGTGAAGAGCCCGCCCCCCACTCTGTCCCGAAAGTACGGTTTTTTTTCAAAAATTTACAGACTCCCTTTTTTAAAGAAGATAAACTGTAAATGATAAAAAACACACCCCCGTAAATTTTACTCCAAAAGAACCCACGAACAAGCTTGGGTACCCCTTGGATATCAATTGCGCTCCCAAAAGGGCCCGGGAAAAAATTTTTCTTGTTTTTGCCCCTTTTAAAAAATCGGGGTAAATTTTACTGAATAAAAAAGCGCAAAAAGGGTTTTAATTTAACCCTTTAGTTTTTGAATTATGCTACAGGCAAAATTTTCTTCTTTGGCGTTGAAAAAAACCAATTTTTTTTTTCTGACCAAAAACAGCAAAAAACCTTAAAATTAAAACCCTTTTGGGAATCTAAAATTTCCAAAAGAAATTTGCTGCCAAAAAATCCCCGCTATGGGTTTGCGTTTTAAAACAACCCTTTAATTTTTCTGACCACAAAATGGGAGAAAAACACTAAATTAACCCTTTTGGGTCAAAAATTTCCAAAAGAAATGAGGTGCCAAAAACTACCACTTTGTAGCGGTTAAAACAACTGTATTTTTTAAAAGACCACAACACAAAAAACATTTAATTTTAAACCCCTTTAATTAAATTGGGTAAAAAAAAAAAATAATTTCCAAAAATTACCAACTTTTGTACGTGTTAAAACTTTTTGTACTTTACGACCACAAAGGGATAAAAAAAAATTAAATTTAAACCCTTTTAATATTTATTTTAAAGCTTAAAATTCAAAATTTTTTCTTCTTTGGTGCTGAAAAATTCCGTTTATTTTACTGACTACAACAACAAAAAACGCTTAATTTTAAACCCCGGATTTTAAATTTCGCTAAAAAAAGGGGGTGCCAAAAATTTTGCACTTTGTACGTGTTAAAACCCACAGGTAAAATTTTCTGGGCCACAACAGCAGAAAAAAATTAATTAACCCTTTTGGAAAAAATTTTCTTAAAAAGGCAAAATTTCTTCTGTGGTGTTTTAAAAACACCGATTAATTTTTCTGACTACAACAGCAGAAAAACGGTAATTTTTCCCTTTGGTTTAAATTGTGCAAAAGGGAAAAGAGCTGCCAAAAATTTAATTGGGTTTTTTGGATTGGGGAAAAACGCTGTTTCTTTAAAATGGGGAATACAACCCAACAAAAGTCATAGATAACCCTTGGAAATTTAAAGTGCTAAAACTGACAATATCCCCAAAAAAATTTAAAAATGCACCCGAATTGGAAACCCCCCTGGACCTTTTAATTCCAATACCCCACAAAACAAAAATTTTAAAAGTAAGGAAGCAGTCTGTGAGAAAACCCGTGACAACCCCCCCAAAAAAAAACACTGTTAAAAAAAAATCTTTTTTTTGGGGTGGGAAAAAACAAAAAACAGGAGCGGGAGCCGCTACAACACGGCACAGAAAGCATGTGAACTTAAAATAGTGCGGGGGGCATCAAAAAAATCCCGACGGTCCCCCCTTTATTGGCTTAATCTCCCGCACATTCATTAAAACCCCCAAAAAAAAATTTTCCCCCCCCTTTTCCCCCTCCCAGACTTCTTTGTCCCCCTGTAAACCCATGTGCTCGCTTCAATTTTTATCAATTAAAAAAACGCTTCCCTTTCCGTGAAAACACCCCGAACTTCGACTTCGTTCAAAATCGAAGATTTCCTGAAATTCTAAACCAATTCCACTTCGTTAGAATCGATTCGACCATCTCTACAGCCTATACCTGATGACGTAATTTTATTGGTATCCATTTTTATTTTTGAAATGTACCAGTAGCCACTGTATTTTCCACCCTAGGCTTATACTCGAGTCAATAAGTTTTCCCGTTTTTTTTGTGGCCAAATTAGGTGCCTCGGCTTATATTCATTTTGGCTTATACTCGAGTATATATGATATGTGTACCCTTTTTATTTTTTTGGGGTGATTGGCATTTGTAATGGGGGGAAAGGATGGTGTACGTGTTTTACTTTTTGAGAGTTTACTTTTTTTTAGTCTTTTTTTCTCACTTTTTTAAAATGGTCCCAATAGGGAAATAGACTCAGTGATCTTGTACAACTGTCAATCACCATGACAGGTCGTGCCCTTGGACACAGTCAGGTGTGGTGATGTCACAGACAACCCATAAGCCTTTGTTATGCTTCCAGGTTATCATAGAAGCCATTGGCATCCCTCGATTATGCGGTGGGGTGCCAATGGTGCTTGTTTCCTCTGTCATTCCATTTAGATGTGCAATTGCAATTGTCTGCAACATATAAGGGGTTAATCGTCTGCAATCAGCATAAACTCCTGTCCCAACTGATAGTGCATGAAGCCAGTTTTAATATACAGGTAGTTCCATGCGCCAGTTGTGCGGACTCTGCTTCTGAGCAAGCACGATATCCTGGATGTACACATACAACCATTTTGAGGGAACACCTTCCCGTATTAGATATAAGGGTATGTCCAATATCGGGAAGTGGTTAATACTGAGAAAAGTGTGCTGTTACTGAGAAGCAGGTACAGGGAGAGGATATTATTATTTAGCTATTATTGAGCAGGATAACTAATAAGAGCACAATTACTGTGTTGGGCATATAGGGAAAACAAATAGGAGTAGAGGGCCACTATTGCCATCTCGGGCACTGGTACCATAGGGAGCACTATGAGTTTGTGTAGAGGTAGGGAAGGTTTGGGAAAAGTGAGCAACTTAACCCCTTCCTGACAGCCAGTCTTAAAAGGGGTTCTCTTCTTCTTTTTATTTGCTATAGGGTGTCACAGGTCACCATGTAGGGTTGACCTAACCCACGCCGAGGAGCGGAGTCTATGGTTCCCTCTTGTCTTCACTGTAGCCCGCCTCAAGGCTGGATGGATTTTGTTGCAGGGAACCCCCAGATCACTACCCTCAACGTAGGTCCTAGCGGTGAAAACCGATGAACTGGGAACGTAGTACAGGATGGAAAAGCAAGAACTTGGTCCATGCACTGGCAACAAGGTCAGGGAAAGCAGTGCACAGGTGAAGTCAGGAACATAGCAGAGGGTCGGTGGCAGGCAATCAGGTAAAAGAGAAATGCGCAGAGATGGCAGAACGTATGGGATGGACACCAATAACTGGGCCAAGGTTGCTGGGAAGAGATTCCCTAAATAGCCCATGGCCCCAGATGATTGGCTGGGGAAGAATAATATGGTTTAAATCAAAGAGAACAGCACGCACGCCCCTGGTGACAAAAATCAGAATTGTGGACTGAGGGAGCAAGAGGAAGAGGAAGCCAGCATGAGTGGTGTCCAGGCACATGGCAAAGCAGGGAGGGAGGAGTAACTGAACAGGGAAGCCGTGACAGAGAGTGGGTGTGACTGCGGACCACCCCAGAGACTGGAAGACGGGAGCGACTGCGGACTGGATGTTGGTGCCCTTACAGTGTCCCCCCTCCAAAACCCTCCTCATGCAAAAGCAGAGCATGTGAAACTGTTGGATTAGTGCAGAGGCATGAATATTTTCTTGCGACTCCCAGGATCTCTCCTCAAGGCCATAACCTTTCCAGTCAATTAGGCAATAGATCTTGCCTCTAAATCACTTAATTTCCAGGATCTCCTTAACCTCATAGGAGTCTTTGTTACTAGCAGATTGGACAGGAAAATCACTTCAAGAGGGACACATGGAGCGATTTGGGGATGTGGAGGGAGAGGGCAGGCAAAGCTTGTAGAACATCGGGTTGATCCAACGAAGAACAGAAAAAGGACCAAGATAGCAAAGTGCAAACTTCAGACTAGGTACTCGCAGGTGGATGTGTTTTGAAGAAAGCCAGACCTTATCCCCGGGTTAGTACGTAGGAGGAGCTCTGTATTTCTTATCTGCTTGTTTCTTGAAGCGAGCAGAGGCTTGGAGTAGATTTTGACAGGCATGTTGCCAGATTTGAAGAAAGTCGTGCACTTGAGTGTTGACTGCCGGAACATCCGAGGAGGCAGCTAGAGGCAGAGGGAGACGAGAATGCTGGCCAGACAAGATATAGAAGGGAGAATCTCTTGAGAATTTGCTAGAATGTTTATTATAGGCGAATTCAGCCCAGGGAAGAAGAGACACCCAGTTGTCTTGACATGATGAGATAAATTGGCGTAAATAGATCTGCAAAATCTGGTTGACCCATTCCACTTGGCCGTTGGACTGAAGGTGATAGACAGAGGACAGATTCAACTTCATCTGCAGTGGGGAACATAGAGCATGCAAAAATGGGGAGGTAAACTGTACTCCTCTAACCGAGACAATGTGGGCTAGCACCTCGTGTAGGCGAAAAAATGTGCTGTAGGAATAAGGTGGCCAGTTGAGTTGCAGATGGAAGACCAGGCTGCAGTGTAAAGTACGTCATTTTAGAGAAATGGTCCATGACAACCCAGATGATAGAACATTCCGAGGAAGGAGGAAGATCATTCACGAAGTCCATGGCAATATGGATCCAAGGAACTTCAGGCACCGGTAGATGCAACAGGAATCCAATGGACCTCAGACACTAGCTCTTATTCCAGGTGAAGTTGGGACATGTGGCCACAAAGTCCTTAATGTCTTACGAATGGCCAAACAATGCATAAGGGTTAACAAAGGATAGGCAGACGTGGCAGCGGCGGAAACCTTCACAAGGCTTCCAGCCACCATGTGACCTTGCTGCGAGGGTGCCAAAGTTAGAAATGGTGCGCGGCACCATTTCTCATTCATTTACGGCCGTGATTGACGTGTCGTCTAAGAGGTTATCCACAAATAAACAAAGGCTTCAGCTCACCTGAATATGTTATGCGGCACGGTCCTAGCGAGTCCTCCGCTCACTTCGGAATCACAGTATAACATGAAGTAAACGATGAAACCAGCCTCAAATATCCATGGTTCAGAAGGCAATAAAAAGGCATTTATTTATAAATCCATAAAACGACAGATATGGAGAACGCACTCAAAGACAAGAAAAGTGCACGCAGCTGTGCTCCCATAGACGCATTTCATATCCAAAGATCCTTAATCATAACAAAGGCTACACCCTTTCCTACCAACTATTTAAGGGTTACGCCTTAAAGGAACCAAACACATTTTAGTACAAAAAAATTCTAATAGTTTAAAATTAAATCTGTTCTTTAATTCAAACCAGAAGGGTTTACTGTGTTTAACATCAATATCCAGTAGCCCTCTTTATTGAGGAGAGAACGTTTATTATCACCACGCCTTCTTGTTTTGATCACCGAATCAAGGCAAAAATCTTTTTTTTTTTTTTTTCAAACAAAGAAGGTACAGGGTTTAATCAATGGTAAAGAGTTTGTCGTCAAACAGTTTTTAAACTGCGGATCAACTAATGTCGTTTATGGTAAAGAGTACACGTTATATCAGCTTATTAGTGGGTTGCACTACGAGACATCTAAAAGATTGACTGAGAGAACAAGTTTATGGTATATTGCATACAGATACTCGGCGGGGTTCGAACATATATAAAAATTTCTTTTACAAACATCAAGGTGATGTCAAAAGTTTGAAAGTTTTTTGCCTTGAATCGGTGATCAAAACCAGAAGGGGTGGAGGGGGGGGGGGTGATAATCAACGTTCCCTCCTCAATAGAGATTGACATTCTTCTCTCATGTAGCTATGGTTTATTAACCTTTGTCACTTTTCCAGACTTGTCTATACAGTCTTTCCACAGGGGATACACAGTTTTGTAGCACAATTATTAAGTATAACTCATGTACTTGGCTGTATTATTGCTGTGTGCAGCAACTGTATATTTACAGAAAGCGATTAGATCCTATCGTGGGAGATCAGGAAAGACTTTCTCAAAGAAATACTTTGGTAAGGCTTTCCTCATCTCTTATGATTCAATCTGGTCCTCTATTCTAAAGTCACAACTTTAATATAGCCATGTGACTGAGCTATTAGATCCCAGTTATAACATACTTAACTTTGGTGTCTGCAGACATTGTTAGGGCGCTCTTGGCAGTGAGGTGCCAATATCCCAAACTAAGGTTTTTAAAGGTTTATAAGTATGGGTTATAGTAAAGATCACAGCTCAACCATGCTGAACTTCTTTTTAAAATCTCTTATTTGGAATATTATTGTGTTAAGTATAATCATTATATTAACCCCAGCAAGATGGTATTGGCTCTGCCTTCTCATGTAATGTTCTGCTGAGACAAAATAGAATTGGTATCACAAATATTCTCCTAGCAGATGTGAAGAAAAATGTCATCTAATCTGAAACAGACTGTATGTTGGATAGCTGTAGAGTAAGCATATTTGTTTGAAGTATTAGAATGACTAAAAAAAGTCAAAATTTTCAAGAAAACATACTTTAAATCAAAAAAGCTATACACTTTACATAGAAAAAATATATCCTATGAAATCACAGAAAATTTGTATTCAAAATGGTTCGAAGAGTTTGTTGTAGAGAAGGCCTGCACAGGGTTCTGACATCAAGCCATTCTAACACCATTGGGAAGAATTGGAATGACATTTGTTAGATGCACCTTCTGGCAAAACTTCAGTGCTTGACCTCACAAATTCTCTTCTGACTGAATGGGTATAGAAAGACTCCAAAATGTTACGGAAAGCTTTCAGAAAAGAATAAAAAAATAAATAAAGATGGTACCCAAATGCATGTTAGAGGGGCTTCCTCACCGTGCAGTTTCACAGAGCCTGCTCTGCACAGTCAGCTTCAGACTGTCAAGGAAGATGTTGTGGTCCATGCATCAGTCCATAGCTGTGCCCTTACTTCTCTGACCCGGTGGCATTCCTAGCTCCCTGAATGCCGGCACTGGGTCTTATCCGTTTTTTCCTGCTAGCGCCAGGTTCTGTCTGCTGCGCCCCGCTGGTGTCAGGCTTCTTCTCTTGCTTCCTACTGGCCTCTGCCGCATGTTCACATCCATCCTCTCTGATTTAAAGGACCAGTGCGCATCACCCAACTTTCCCAGGAACTATTTACATTTAACCTGGGTCTTTATTTGGACATGTTCCCCTTCATTCCTTGCCATTTATTGGTTTCCGCTAGCATGTTTCGGTAGTTTGTTAGTCTGTTGTTACTTTTGGCTTTGTTTGCTGACCTCTCTCCTGTCTGCCACCTGCCCTGACCTTCCGCATGACTCCTAACTCCGCCAGAACGCTGCCCCCTCTAACTGATTGTCTGTACCAAGACAACATCTCCGCATGACCCTCAATACCTCGTAGCCAGCTCAGCTGTCACCGTGGGTGATCACACCAGGTGTACTGACCTGCGAGTTCCCCATAGTGAAAATCAAGCCCCTTTGAGGGGGTTGAGGATGAAGACAAGAGGACTCCGCACCCTGGCGCGGTTATTGTCAACACTCAAGGCTGAACCTGTGGCTCCATCTACAGTTGAAACTAAAAGTTTACATACACTATTGTGAGCTTTAGCGGCTCTGGGATCTTGGCACACATGTGTTTTCAGGCAGAGACAGAGACAGATCTTCGGGTGCAAAAATACAGGGCCTCTGTATTTTTATTAAGCAGCAAACAGAACAAAAACAAGTGCAAGGCATGCACAAACATAAACAAAACAAACGCCTGCCCATCTGGGCTCTAACTAAAACAGACCAACTTACTGACAGCTTGTAAGTTTCCTGCTGGTTTTCCAGCATGTCTCCACCCAAGACTTGAAGGTAGTCAGGGGTTGTAACCACCTCTAGTCCGCTTCCCTGCTGACTTATATATTCCAGGTAAATCCTGGAGTGGAACCATGGGGAGTGAGCACCCACCCTGCTCTATGCTCACTCCCAATGAAAAAATAGGTTGCACTCCAGAGATAGAAATTTATCAAATTTTTATTTTTACAAAACTTATTAGTTCCAAAATGGCAAAGCCGACTTCAAAATATGTGACAATCCATTTTAGTAAACATCCTATTACAGATTCTAGTAGTAGACGTTTCGATCAGAATTTGATCTTTTTCAATAGAATCTCTACAATTAAAAAAGATTAAAAACAAATATTAGTAACTAAAAACAAACAACAGTTAATCATGTTAGAACATAAAGATTTTGCTGTTTCTTACCCAATCCTTAACCATCAATCAATCAATCATTTTCCTAGGATTTATCCTTAACGGACCTAATAATGGCAACATATACATATCACAAAATTTGTACAGGCAAAGAAATTCTATACATATATACCAAATATACAAAATATTCTCAATAACTCATTATAATAATTATTATTCCATCACGTATCAAAATTGATAAAACAATTTATTATGTTTTAGAAAATAATGGAATAATAACCATGTGGTAACACAATCCACCACCAGATGTCACTCTAAAGTTATAACAATTAGTTCAAATGGATGAAAGAGACATTCATTCAGACTAACAATCTTTTACACCGTGGACAAAGTCCACACTGAAGTTATAATTAGTGTTGAGCGATTTTTATCGAAAAAGTTGAAATCGGCACGGTTTTTTATGGTAATCGGATTTTTTCGATCACGCGATAATTTAGTTAAAAATCGCGCAATAATCTATTAATATCGCCCCATTTTCGGCGCTTCCTGACATTTGGCGGCCAGCCAATCAGCTTACATAATAGAGCAGGGTGAGATGTGTGTGCGAGGTCATGACTGGGATGTGTATGGTTGCGATTGGCTGGAAAAATCACATGACCTCGTTTTAACATAGAACAGCCCTCCTGTTCTGCCTCAGTCTCTCTTGGCGTTTCATACTAGTTGACGTGCGCTCTGCATGTCTCCAAACTACTCAGCGAAATCATACTATTTTTCAACAGAGAAACCTCTACTATTAGCTGTTAGTTAGATAATACATTGGAAGATTTTAGGTAGTTCGTAGATTATTTTAAAGCAGCATCTATCGCTATAAAGTCACGGAGGGAGGGGACGGGGAGGGGGCCCGTGGGCGAACACAGACAAGCTCTATAAAGGACACTGGATAAAGTTCACCAAGACTTAGCGTAGACATTGCCTGCAATTCTTTATTATTAAC